>QANZ01044835.1:184356-311077 GCA_003254925.1 Chamaecrista fasciculata | reverse complement strand
TCTCTCTCTCTCTCTCTCTCTCTCTCTCTCTCTCTCTCTCTCTCTCTCTCTCTCTCTCTCTCTCTCTCTCTCTCTCTCTCTCTCTCTTAATTAATTAAAGCTTGTTTAATTTAATATTTTTATTTAATACATAGTTTCGGCTTTCAAAATTTCAAAACTAATTAAAGGCCGGCCTAATTTTTTCTTGAATTTCTACTTATTTTAAAATAATTTTTATTCGCAGATGATGTTTTACAATAAATAAAACAAAAAAGAAATGGTATGGGTTTTAAAAAATTATTTGATACATAATCTTTTCAATATAATTGTGTTTGGAAAATATTTTGATAATGTTTTCCTTCATCAAGTTAATTATGATATATTTTATAATAATTTTAACTAATGATTTTGAATGAGCTAATATATGCTTTGAAAGAGAAGCTCTAATGTTTTATTTCTTTATATAACCCAATGAAAAAAATTCTACTACCCCTTGAAAAATAAGAAGTTCTTCATGAAAAACTAGGCCAAACATCTTAATTATATAACAAGAAACACAATTATTTTTCTTTTGAAAAGTATGATCTTCTAATCTTCTCATCTAAATATTTGGCCAGAAACTCATTAATTTTACTTATTATGATGAATAGGTATAACACCTTTTGTGACTCTCTTTCATTGGGATCTTCCTCAAGCTCTTGAAGATGAGTATGGTGGATTTCTTAGTCGTAAAGTAGTGTAAGTAACATTATTACATGTATTATACCAAAATGAAGTCATTTTAGAGTAAATTAATAAATGGGTCCTTGAAATATTACTAAGTTAACCCGTGCGATGCACGGGTGGTCGTGTTACAGATATATGTTACAGGGTCTTTCAAAGACTAAAATATACAATTTTGTTATTGGAAGATCAAAACGGTATGCTTTTTAGTCACTGAAAGAGCTATGTAATATACTCTTTAGTTTATAAAATGGACTAATAAAAAGTATATTGTTTAGATCATTCAGAGACAAAATTGTGTATTTTAATATTTTAAGGACCAAATTGTCAATTTAGTGATCTTTCAAGGATCAAACTGTTAGTTTACACTTTTTTTTAATAAAAAATCATAAAAGAGAAAGAACATAAATCAAACTTATGATTAGAATTAATAATTTTATCACCAGTTGTATATTTATTGAAGAATATATCAAAGATATTAAGAATCTTATCTAAGTTTATTCTTTATTTTTAGAGTAAATTTATAATTTGGTCCCTAAAAGATTACTAAGCCAACAACTCGGTCCCTAATAGATTGAAATGCACAGTTTAGTCCCCAAAAGATCAAAACAGTATACTTATTAGTACTTTTTATTGACTAAATAATATATCATTTTAATCTTTATCAGGAACTAAATCATATACCATTTTGATCTTTCAACGACAAATTGAGCTAAATGTATATTTTAATCTTTGAAGGACTGAGTTGTTAGCTTAATGATCTCTCAAGAACTAAATTATTAGTTTATTCTTATTTTTATTAAGGTATGATAACTTATATTACATATATTGAATTTGATTTATGATTTAGGGAGGATTTCCAAGACTATGCTGAGTTTTGTTTCAAAACATTTGGAGATCGAGTTAAGCATTGGGCTACTATGAATGAACCATACATATTCACCACAAGAGGGTACAATGTTGGAACTATGGCACCAGGAAGATGTTCTAATTATGAGGGGAATTGCACTCATGGTGACTCTTCTACTGAACCCTACATTGTTAGTCACAACATGCTTCTCTCTCATGCAGCCGTTTATAGATTGTACAAAACTCAATTTCAGGTATATAATCTTTTTTGCTTTCAATTATATATATAAGGTCTTACCGTAACCGGTTTGTCTGGAAATATGCGTACCCATATTTTTTCACCGCGGCAGGCATTTCATGACATTGCCCGCCGCCATGCTTCTATTTGTCTAGATGTGATCTAAGTGGACTCAAGTGCCTGAAGAGCATATTTACCGAAGCAAATATGATTACCTCGAGAGGATATTCCTTTCATTCTTCCTCTATGTTGTTTACAGAATCTAGTTCTTTTGGGGTTATAGAATAGCATATAAGTTATCATGCTTGCATATCCACCATTTGAGTCTCCAACAATTATTCCAATAATTACATATTCGATTTGATCTATGGAGGAATACACAAGCATAAATTTCATGCTTGTTTGGGTAACAACAATGAAATTCCCCAATATCATGCTAAGAATAGCTAAGATTTCCAGAAGAAGATGTCATTGATTTGATGAGAAATAAAAAGAAATATCGAAAATTCGAGTGGCTAAAACTGAAGCAGCTATTTTCGAAGTAACAAAAAGAAAAGCAACGACTAGAGCAGAAGAGTCAGAGTCGAAAACACTAGCATGCATGTATAGGCTTTGCATGGATTAAAATATATGATATTACTTAACATATTATTGTTTATATGTTTTCAATATTTATAGGATACTCAGAAAGGGGAAATTGGAATCACATTAAACACCAATTGGTATGAGCCCAAATATAATACTTTTGCTCATGTTGTGGCTGCGAATCGTGCTATCGATTTTGCATTTGGATGGTATGTCACAAGAAAAAAGAGTGAAATTTATTTTTTTCAATATGTTCAGTTCAGTTAAAAAAATGTTTAAATTGATCCAAATCGAAATTTGAACACCCCTCTAATATTTATAATATAAATTTTGATATTTCCAAATTATTTTTCATGCAGGCATGCTCATCCCATTACGTATGGTGACTATCCTCAGAACATGAAATTGTTTGTGGGTGATAGGCTACCAAAATTCACAAAATTTGAATCAGAGTTGCTGAAAAAATCATATGATTTTATTGGTATCAATTATTACACTTCAAGTTATGCAGAAAGTGCTCGCTATACTACTACCAATAAGAGTTTCACATCAGATCAGCAACTCAATCTTACATGTAAGTAGAATTTGGCAAAAATTACTATGCTTTTTAAGGATTATATATTTAATAGATAGATTAAATAATTATAATTACAATTTAAAATATTAAATTTTATAACTTTATATTTCGGTAACTAAATTGAAGAACTTGTCGTCATTTCATGATTAAATTATTATTACTTAAGTACTCAGAAAACTAACAGCATTTGTTTGAAATTCTGCAGGCATCTTAATTAATGAGTGCCCTTAATTAATTAAAAATAAAAACAAACATAAAGATAACTTTTTCTTTTATCTTCTAATAATGTACTAACAAAATGTTTGCTTTTGATTTCCTTGAATCTTAGATTGGAGAGGTGATGTCCCCATTGGTACCCCGGTAAATTCTCTTCTATTAAAAAATTATTTTAAGTTCCCAAGTTGAATCTCAAATCAATTTATAATATTTATGTTTAATGTCCTATTAAAAATAAAATTACAGTCTCATATGAATAAAAAATTATTATTGGCACAAAAAAGTAATAAAAAAGAGTGAGAAAATAATTCAATTTTGATATAAAAGGACAATATATAAAATATATTATTCATTTATTTATTTTATCATAATATTAAAAATTGCAAATGATGATATGGTTTTGCATGCAGACTGATTTGAAGTGGCTTTATATATGTCCTGAGGGACTTCATAAGCTAATGGTGTATATAAAGGACAGATACCAAAACCCTCAGATTTACATCACTGAAAATGGTAATTAATTAATTATTACATATTAATCATTTGGCTTGTTGTGTTTAATTTAATTAATTATATTTCATGTTAATTAATTGTTTAATCAATTGTCTGAATTTTCAGGTGTTGCTGATACTGCTTCTAAACCCCTTGTAGAGAGCCTCAATGACACAATCAGAATTACATACATTGAAGGTCATCTCAAGAATATTCTTCAATCCATAAAGTAAGTGAGATAATATTACATATATATATTTATATCAAACATTGGATAATGGATACACTTTTAAATTTTATTTTTGTATATATATAAATGCAGGGATGGAGTGAATGTGAAGGGGTATTTTATATGGTCATTTCTTGATGATTTCGAATGGGCTTCTGGGTATACAGTTCGATTTGGGATCACTTATGTGGATTACAAGAATAATCTCAAAAGATATCTCAAAGACTCTGCGAAGTGGCTTAAGAAATTCCTCTTTATCCGTCGTGTCATCAATCAAGTTATTGATCAACCTTTGGAGCAGGAAGTTAATTACTAAATAAGTCTTATAATATATGTGTGTGACTAGAGTGTGTGTGACACCATTATAATTATTACTATCACTATTTGTATGTGGACGTTACATGTTTGCATGCATGTAATAAATAATCATCGCAAATGTCACATGTACTCTTAAGGTAAGTATTAACTTATCTTATATATATGAAGCCTTATGAGCAAATTAATAAAATTAACTATATATTATCTTGAGGCAAAAGTACTTTTGGTACCTTAAACTTTTAAAGTATAAAGTCAGTTTTAGTTGTACCCTAACGGAGCACTTGTCGTTAGTGCCGCTAAATTAATACTCAAGCTACACCCGAATATTAATATAGTGCACAACCTAAGGTCGAATCTCTCGTGGAACCTCTTGGATTAGAATAACTATTAATTATGTAAATAATTACGAATTCTGGTCGGATGTTTTATGAGTTTTATAATTATATATAAAGATAAAAGCAAGAAAACAACAAAGAAAGTAAAGAAATATAAAAGAATGAAGATGGAGGGATGATAAAGTTGAGTCCCTAGAGAAAATCATGAATTATATTCTATCGTCTTAGCCCAATAAAGATAATCAAGAATTTATTATATATTATAATTATATCAAGCTAAACCGCATCTAAAAATTGTATCTTGTGAACATGAAAATACTAGATTATACTCAACTTTATAATTCACCCCAAATTGGGTATGTGAATTACAACTCCGAATATAACCTTCATATTATATAAAACAATGGTGATAATAGAAACAATAGATAGATCACTCTGTCTAAAAACCACAATTCAACCGATTGTGCAAAAGAGTAAACTTTATTAATTATAAAAGTTGTGGTCCGTACGGATCAAAAAAAAAATACAAATAATAATGTTATAGAAATATTAAAACAATCTAAAGACTATTATCTAATACTAATCACATTTAGACACGACCATTCTAAATATAAATTAGCAAAGATGACACAACAATAATAATAAAACTCCCTAGACACTAAAGAATTTTGAGCTTAGGCTTCATTCGAATTCTTCTCTGAGATAAAGGGATGAGTACATAAGGACTTTAGATGAAGAGAGGGAAGATAAACTGACAACAGAATGCCCAGATGGGGCTTTGAAGTGCTCTATCTAAACTGGAACTAACGAACTCTATTTATAGGCAAAATATGGTATTGCGTCAATGACAGCGCAAATCAAATTCAAATCTTCAACTTGATTCTTGATAAGATTTGTTGGTTGAAACTTGATTCTCAAGATTTGACAGTTAATATCATGTGATATTGGCTCTGAAAACCACTAGCAAACAATTAAGCAGTATCTATAATTTACACTAGAACATACCTAGAAAAAACTATAAATTGCATACTTTTATGCATTTATAAATCACAACACCTTGGTACCAAACTAGCAATATATCTGGTCAATTATGTAATATAACATTATAAAATAATATCAAAATAAGACCAAACAACAATGTAATATTTGGGCTGATCATACTCCAAAGTTCTTTTTGAGTCAATTGTACCCCCAAAGTATGTTGTCAGTTTCAATTATACCCCAAAAGTTTGTTTAGGTCAATTGTACTCCTAATGTTTCACATTTGAGTCAATTGTAACTCCAAATTGGAGGTACAATTGACACAAAAAAAGAAAAGATTGGGAGTACAATTGAACCAAAAAAAGAAAAGATTAGGAGTATAATTGACTCAACAAAATTTTTGGGATATAATTGAAACTAACCTCATACTTTGGGGGTACAATTGACCTAAAAAAACTTTACAAGTACAACTAAAACTGATCTTATACTTGGGGGTATAAAAGTACTATTGTTTTTATTATACTTTTTGGTTCTTTCAAGTTAACCTTTTATTTTATGTTAGTAAATTTATATGTTTTTGAGTTGCTTTAAACAAATCGTAGGATATCATTGTGTTTGGATTGAGAATGGCAAGCAAAATGGATAAATATATAATTTAATCCATTAAATTGAAAGATATACAGACGAGTTAACTATCCAATAAATTTTAAAGGCAAATATGCATTTTTTGTCTCTAAATTTTGCATTAATTTTTAAAATTAATCCCCAAAGTTTTTTTCGGTTAATTGTACCCCCAAATTGAGAGTACAATTAACATAAAAAGAAAAAAATGATGGTATAATTGACTCGATAAAACTTTAAGGGTATAATACAACTAAACCTAACCTCATATTTTGGGGATACTAAAAATACTTTTGCCACAAATATATTTAGGATGAAAAGGCTCACTCCACAATCAATCATTAGTAGAAATCGCAGAAGAAAAACTGAACTGATTAAAAATCATCATAATTTCCAAAGAGAAAGTTTTCTCATATTGCAGTCAAATCTCCCATTCCGCAAAAATAGTAAAAAAAAAATCTCACATTACAAGAGAAGAGGAGGGACAATGACAAAAACCACTGTGGTGCATAAATGATGGCGGTAACCAATGCAGTCAAGATCGAGATCTTACTCAAGATCGGAAGGAGCATAAGATAGATCGAATCGTAAGATCGAATCGAGGATCGTAAGATCCTATGAATTTCCTAAAAAAATATTATATAAATCATATAAACAATTACTAATATCTATTTATGTGTATATATATATATATAAATGCTCATAAGTCATAAATTCATCTTATAACTTATGAGTATGTATATATAAATATATATAATAAGCAACAACATCTCCCATTTCTAACAAAAAGCTAACAAAAGTTCAGTCAAACGCTAACAAAAACAAAGCAACAACATCTTCATACCTGAAAAAATAAAAATAAAAAGACAACAAACTTAATTATAAGTAGTGAATTAGTGATTGAAATCTAAAAAAAAAAAAAAACTTCAAGCCTAAACTTCAAGCCTAAGTGGTTTGTACTTGTGAACACCGCATTTTGGCCGGGCTCTTTTTTTTAAGTGTTTAAAACGTTTTAGGGCCTTTTTGAAAGTTTTAAAATGTTTTAGGGTCTTTTGGAAAGTCTCTTAAATATTTTTGGACTTTTTTTGAAAGTTGTTAAAACGTTTTAGGGTCTTTTGGAAGTCATTAAAACGTTTTAGGGCCTTTCTGAAAGTTTTAAAATGTTTTAGGGTCCTTTGGAAAGTCTCTTAAATGTTTTTGGGCCTTTGTGGAATTGTTTAAAGTGTTTTTGGACCTTTTTGAAAGTTTTTAAATGTTTTTGGGCCTTTGTGGAATTGTTTAAAGTGTTTTTTGACCTTTTTGAAAGTCTTTTAAATATTTTTGGGCCTTTGTGGGATTGTTTAAAGTGTTTTTGGGACCTTTTTGAAAGTTTTATGGTCTTTTGAAAGTCTCTTGAATGTTTTTGGGCCTTTGTGGAATTGTTCAAAGTGTTTTTGGACCTTTTTGAAAGTTTTTAAATGCTTTTGGAACTTTGTGGAATTGTTTAAAGTGTTTTTGGGACCTTTTTGAAAGTTTTTAATTGTTTTGGGGTCTTTTTTTTTAAAAAAAAAAAGCTTAAAAAAAAATTTACATGATCGGTAAGATCGGTAAGATCGTACGATCTTACCGATCTTACGATTTAAATCTAGATCTTACTCAGATCTTGGTCAAAACCGATCCTGCATCCGATTTAACTAGAATTGGCCTTGCAAGATCGTAAAATCGTACGATCTTACGATTTAAATCTAGATCTTGACTGCCTTGGCGGTAACCACAACCACCACCATCACAAAACAGTAATTGTTGAAACTCCTAAGTAGTAATCAACGTAGAGTGGGGGGTTTCTGCCATCACATTTGGTCTTTGTTAATTATCTGATGTCTTTATACTTCTTTGGTTGTCAAAGGGACATTTTGGTCCTAAATATATGGCCTAATGTTCATTTTGATATTTTATGTTTCAAAATGTTTAAATTGGTCTTAAATGTTGGTAAAATGCTTCATTTTGGTCTCGACTATTGAATCTGGTCATATTTCTCTCATCTCTCATTTCAAGTTCAAAGACCTTGTTAATAGTAACTTGTAACTTTGAATTCGTCGCATTCAAACTTGAAACAAGAGATATGATCAATTTCGCTTATTTGACAGTGAAACAAACTGTCTACTTTTGAGAATACTTAAATATTAAAAAATGACTTCTTATTATTTATTTATCATAATATTAACAAATTTAAAAATTATTTAAAACACTTAAATATTTTTCATAACTTTTTATCTTTCATTTCAGAATATTATAATAGGTGATTTCTCTTTCAAAATAATTTTCTAATTTTAACTTTAAAAATAATAGTTATAGTTCTTTTATGACATACAAACTACAAAGTCATTAATATATATATATATATCTTTGAAATAGAATAGTTTGAACGCGTTTCTTTAGTGCTGTTTATAAAATAGATTTAATTTTTAAAAAATAAAAAGTAAACAATTCAGGCAAAAAAGTAAATAAATAAACGATTGATCACACCAGAATTCCAATTTTTTCCAAAGAAAAAAAATGTAACACCACACATTCAAGAATCTTTGGCCAAAGTATAATTTTGGTCCCTTATTCTTTGGCTAAGGTATAATTTTGGTCCCTTATTCTTTGGCTAAGGTATAACTTTGGTCCCTTATTCTTTGGCTAAGGTATAGTTTTGGTCCCTTATTCTTTGGCCAATTAATATAGTGCAATTTGGATCCCTTATTCTATGGCTAATAGTGCAATTTTGGTCCCTTATTCAAAATTCTTTTAACAACATTTTTTTTAATAGAAAGGTAGATTCCATTAACGAATCAAATGAGCAAGAATTACATCTTGGACGCCATTTTTACAATGCAAGCAGTAGCCAAAGTATGAGCCGCCATGTTAGCCCTTGTAAGTTCTAACACACCAAGAAAAAACAGTACAGTTAATTAAGACAAGCAGCTAATTAATTAGCCTCTAAAATTTTTTCAGAATACAGGAAATATAATTGAAGCCCGAGGTGTTATCATTCGATTAAAGCCTTAATTAACATCTTCGAATTTAATTACTTTAATTTTCAATCACCATAGAAACTGCTTCACGAATTGCACAGGCTTCTAGCACCAAACTAAAGTCTCGTCAATGCGGCATCACAATTTATCTTTTAAAAACTTGAACATGTATCATAATTATTGATCCATGATGCATGCCTATTTATATTTGTTTTGAAAAAATTGATGATGATAATCTTGTCTTAATCATAAAACTCAAGAAAGAGAATGAGTTGAGAATGGTTTGGGATCGTTTAGGAGTAAACTATTGATTATGAGTTTAATTAGTGAATGAAATGAGAGAAAATATGATAGTTTGCAAATCATCACAAATCATTCAAATGCTTATTTTTTCAAACTGCCATAAATTGGGAGGTTTGGGACAATTTGAAGTTTTAATAACTTTTATTTCTTCTTTTAATTTTATTATACCTTCAAATCTTCATAAATTTAATTTAAAAATAATTTATATTATCACTCTTTATTCAAGATTCATTAATTTAAAAACCATCCCACCCCACTCGCTCTTAAACTCCCAATCAAGGGTGAAAACCAAATAGGATATCTTGTCATTATTATTACTATCCCTATTCATATCTATTCATTATATTGTAACCGATACTCGTACCATATTCGTATTTGATATGAGAAATTACTATTTGTATCTATACCTTATCTGATATTGACATATGATATCTGAAAAGTACTCAAAATATCTAAAAATAATAAATATAAAATTAGATATTCTAATTAAAAAATTGGATGTATATATATATCCGATATTCGATGTCAGGTCATTTTCATGAACTAAGATAATTAATAAAAAATTAAATATATATATATATATAATATACTATTTATTTTACTAAACATCATATATTGGGTACTTTAATTATCCGTTAATTTCTGGCGGATATTGAATAGTTGATATATCCACTTGATATTTGATTATTTTCAATTTTTCATTATCCGATCATATCTTATTTGATATTCAGTATCAGAAGAATACAAGATATTTTGTACGAGGTGAAATTTGGACGGGTACCCTAAATATTTATCCAAATTGCCACTGCTATATATAAATATATATAGTGCCTATATATACTGATATAATAATATTGTCGTCTCTTTGTTTTTTCTTTGAATTTTTTTTGAATAAATTAAACATTTAACATAATTACTAAAATATATATGAGTTGACAATTCAATCCCTAAAAAATTAGTTTATACATTTTAATTTTTGAAAATTGTATAGTCAATACACTTTAATTCCTTAAAAATATTTTGTAGTGTTAGTCAGGATGCACAAGGAAAATATACTAAGAAGGGGGTGAATTGGTATTTAAAAACTTTTTCTAAGTTAAAAACGAGTTTTAACAAAGGTCCTTAAAACAGTTACTCAAAACAATTCTTCTAATATAAATTCCTCAGAACAATTCCTTCAAACAGTTTCTTTCAGAACAAAGTTTCTTAGCAATAATAGATAAGCTTAAGATCACAGAGATACTCAGATAAAGCAGCTACTTAAGCAGATCAGATATCAAACAGATTGCTAATAAAAGAAAACTAAACCTTAACTCAAAAGATAAATGCGGAATATAAAGGAGAAAGGATAAGGAATAATGACACAACAGATTTATACTGGTTCAAAATAAGATACTAGTCCTCAACAAAGAACTTTCTCTTAAACCTACGTCCAGTCCCCAAACACAAAGTAAGGGATTTTATACTATTGCTGGGCAAACTAACCAAATTACAATTGGCACTCAACCACTCACGGATCACCACTAGGGTTTCACACTTTTACAGTTTCCCAAACCAACAAGTCCTCACGGGTAACAATAAGGTTCCTCACAACAACTCCTCTTACAATGCAACCACTCACGGATAACCACTATAGGGTTTCACAACAACTGAGGGTAGGTAACCTATTACCACTAGGAGGTATACGAACGAATCAGACAGTTTCAAGAAGTATATAGAAGGGGTTCTCTCACAAAGAGATAGGTTCACTCACAAAGGTGATTTGTCACAAAGACTAATCCCACAAAGGGCTTCTCACAAAGAGCTTGCACTTAGCAACTTCACAAAGATATTCTTTTCAGCGAAATTAGCAGCTTCAACATTTGAACTCTTCAGCTTATATAGTAGTGCAACTTCAGTAGCTTCTTTAGGAATGTTTCTTCAGCCTTTAATACTCCAACAACTAGCTAGGAACAATAAGATCTTCAAGATATTCGTCTTGTCTTAGCCTTCTTCAGAGTCTTGACTGCATTCCCAGGTTGCTCATCTAGCATTTATGAAATATAGACGTTGAGCATTGACCAGCAGAGTTAGAATATGAAAGTTTAAAAACTTTCCTTGTAAGTGTTGATTGACCTGTGAATTAGGAGCAATTAGCATAATTCTTTCCAAAAATAGATTTAGCAATAAATAATAATTTCAACGGTCAGCTTAAAACTTTCCCAATGTGTATAACACTAAGTTAATGTAATAGAGCACGTTTAGCACTTGAATTAAATTAGATATAATGATCAGCGCATACTATAGAAAGTTTCCAAAACTGTTCCTTCAATCATACCGATAATTAAGGAATAGGAATAACTCTGAGATTTCTTTCCTTACTTAGATGGATTAACACATAATCACTAATTTCACACTTAATGAGATTCTAATCATAATCAATCATGGCCTCTTAATTATGTTGTATCATTTAAAGCAATATTCCGAGACTTAAATGATCTTTTAAATTAAACTTCATTATTTTATAAAATACATCGTGACATGCTAATATATAATATATATCAACTAAGAATTTTTTTGGCAATTATCTAAACACATAAAGTTAATTTAACTACAACAAAATAAATTAACATCAGACTAAGAATTGTTTTATATTCTAATGCTTAATTAAATAAATATAAACATATACAAAATTTATCCCAACATATAGAGACTAACTTTGAGAAATAAAAGGACTAAAGTATACTTTATAACCGATAAAGAAAGGGAAAAAGTGTATTGATTCAACAATTTTCAAGAATCAAAATGTATAAACTAGATTTTTAATAATTGAGTTATCAGTATATATATTTTTTAAAAAATTACTTTATATGTTTACTCTAAAAANATGCTAGGACTCTTTCTGTGGACGCCTAGCTTTTGGCGTCCTCGATTGTCATGAGAAGCTTGGTGCCTTACTTGTGTAGGGCTCTTTTGGCGTTCTCTCCCAAGGGATTCCTTTGATGAGCCTTTGAACGCCTATGGCCTAGGTCTTCTAGTCCTCAAGTCATTAGGCCTATTATCAAAATGATATATATCATTTTAATCTTTGAAGGACTAAAGAGTATACCGTTTTAATCTTTTAAGGACTAAATTGTGTATTTCAATCTTTTAGAGACCAAGTTGTCAAATCGGTGATCTTTTAAGGACCAAATTGTTAATTTGCTCAAGTTTTTTTCATCCTAGCTAAATACCATTTTTTTTTTAAATGTATGTATGAAATAACGATGCAGGAATTTGTACCACTTGAAGGAGGCAGATCAATACTTTTTAGCTAAAAAATGGCCTCCTCAACCCCCCTCCTCTGTCTTCCATCTCAAACTTCTCCACCCCCTTCTGCCTCTTCCCCTACCTCCTCACCCCCACCCTCTTCACCACCCCAAACTCCTTCAAAAACTTTTAAAGATATCCTTTTAAAAAACACTATTCCCCACATATCAGTCTCTGTTCCCAAAAACGCCGATCTGCAGAACGATGAGACCCCAACGTCTACACACGAGGAACTTCTTTCGCCTACTGTGCACCAACAATCTCCGCAAGACTCGAAGACGAAAGGAATTGTCAACATCCCTCTCTCGCCAAGTCTGCAATCACAGATCTTATCACAATGGAAGAATGCTGTCATCTTAAACATACAAGGACCCGTGTTTGCCATCCCAAAGCTCAAGGTCCACCTTGCGCAAATCTGGAAACTTAGAGGTAACCTAGACGTTTCGTTTATTGGGCATAATTATTACTTGGTCTCTGGCTTAATTTCTGAAGATCGTCTTTCTATCCTTACCTCTTCTCCAAAATTTTTAAATGGCTTTCCTATTCAAGTTAGAACTTGGTCGCCTCTGTTTTCCCCCTCTAAACAAAAAACTACCTGTATTACCACTCTTTGGGTAACCTTTCCTGATCTTCCTATTGAATTTCATAGTACCGAATGCATGCTTTCCATTGGCAAATTTTTGGGTAAAATTATAGCTTTTGAAAATCCCTCAAAATCTTTAAAAAATCTGTCAAAACCCATTAATATTTTATCTAAAAAACTCTGTTTAGAAATTCTAATCGAACCAAACATGCCTCATACTGTTTCGCTAAACGGTTATTTTCAAACCATTATTTTTGAAGGCTTATCTCCCTTTCAAGCTTTGTTAAGTCATAATGGTCTTCCCCCAAACTTTTCAAATTCTGACTCCTCGAAACTTCCTCCCCTGTTACCCACCCCTTCCCATCCTCCCTCATTAAATGCTATGCTTCCATCCTCAAAAATTAAAAATAATTTTTATCCCCCAAAAAAAATTACAAACTACATAAAAAACAAAAAACTCAACTCTGCTTTGGATGCCTCGTCATCCTCTTTTCCAAAAAAGTTAAACTCACCTCTTCGTTTCTCTCCTAATTACACGACATCTAAAGACTCTTCCCAAGAGTCTTTAAATCCAATTTTAAAGATTAGTAACGTAAAGGACCTGACAAGTCCACTTTCTGTTTCCCCTAATCCTTCCCCCCCTATGGTAATGACAGAAATACCCCCTTCTATTTCCACACAACCTGAACGTCAAATTAATGCTCCCATGACGTTTGACACAAGTATTAATTCGCTACCTGACAAAACTCTTAATGACTCTTTACTTCCTTCGTCTTCCACTATCCCTGCTTCCTCTTCCCAACATCGAAACCCTAACACTTCTTCTTCCTGCTCTACCCCTCCCTCATACCCCTCTGATTCAAAACCTGCTACCTTCACCTTTCCTCTGCAAACAAACCTTGCTGACAAAACCATTTTGTCTCCTTCAGATAACTCCTCTGATCATACCTTTTCTCTCGACTGCATTCTAAAATCTTCCTCTCAACACCATGAACAAAATACTCTTTCTTCCTCTATCTCTCTCTCTTCTTCTCTCACTGTGCTAAAACCTGCTTCTATCAATTCTTCCCTGCAACAACACCCTGCTGACAATACCATTTTGTCTTCTTCGGAAAAATCCCCTGGTAATACCCTTTCTCTCGACCCAGTTCCTCTCTTTCCTTCGTCCGAGGATACCCCTCTCCTCGAACCCTCCCCTATCATTCCTTCTTCTGATGCTTCGACTGTCGACATGTCACCTTCATCTCCACAAAGCTCCACACATCTCACTTGCAATACAGTTTCCCTTCTCTCCGCCATCGAAACCCTCCAAAATCCTTCTATTTATACTGAAAACTCGGATAATCTCCCTCACACTCAATTCTCTTTACCACCAGACATCTTTACTCCAATTGTTGCTCTTGTGCCTCAACACCATGTTCCCTCGATATCTGACTCAGCAACCCCCTCACTTCCAACGCCCAAACCTTCCAAACACCACTCATCACCCTCCTCCACCACCACCAACCAATCTGCCGCGACGATCACTACTAGTCATACCTTTCAGATGGCCAGAACCCCACCTCTCCGACACCGATCATCATGCCCCGCCACTAGACCGACGAGATTACCAACTAGAAAGACTCTTCGAAGCCTATCTCGATCACCCTTCTCCCTATACTGCCCAGACGGTGATATGGATGAACCTCCTACGGGGAATCCTCAACGCCTCACCCTGGGTACCTTGCTGGATACACCTGATGAACATGGCTTACACATCGTCCTTGACGAACCCAAATCGTCAATCACATATCGAACGTCTAAGGGACCGAAACGTGTACATGATTGCTCCACCAGCAAGAGCAAGAGGAAATCAGGGTTACAATTGGTTCCCAGTCCACCCTCCGCCCTTAAACTCGGTAGAACGTCTGGTTCGCCGATCACCCAACCTTGTCCGGCTCGATCTCGACTTAGAAGGCGTAACAACAAAACTTCTCGGTCACCAACATCACGGAGCGGTCTGGGACATCCCAGCACCAATAGTTGAAATGGACGTGTGCGTAACTTGCTGCCTAAATGATCTCTCTGGCACACTTGACTTCTTCATAGATAAGCACCCAACCTTTACCATCTTTTCCGATTCCTCTTTTAATTTAAATATGCCAAATTTATCTCATATAAATCTTACCCCAAATCGTTCTCCGACCTCTGTCTTTGATATGAACTCTTCTCCTGTCTCATCCTCCTCTTCATCTGTCCCGGACATTACTTTTCTTGTCTGGAATGTTCGTGGGGCAGGTGGATCAGAATTTAGACGAGTCTTCCATGACACTATTGCACAACACAAGCCTAACCTGGTCATCTTAACCGAAACTCGCCTGAGTGGGGAGCGTGCGCAGAACACGATCAATAATCTGGGTTTTGAGAAACACTATAAGGTGGATGCCATGGGTTTCTCAGGAGGTATCTGGATGCTGTGGGATCCTAGCTTTATTGATGTTAACATCATTGGCTCATCGTTTCAGGAAATTCACTCCCACGTGAAGGTTAGTGGTCTCTCCTTCCTCCTTACTTCTCTATATGCTAGTCCTTTATTTGAACGTAGGAAGTTGCTTTGGGATTCTTTAGCTGCTCTAGGTCCTCTTCTTACTATTCCTTGGCTTCTCTTAGGTGATTTTAATGAAATCTCTTCTGCTTCTGAAAAGTTCGGTGGTCTACCCCCAAATAGATATAAAATGTTATATTTTAATAATTTTCTGCATGCTTGTAATTTAGTTGACCTAGGCTTTGAAGGACCCCGTTTCACCTGGACAAATTGTAGAAGTCACAATAACATTGTTAGGACACGCATAGATAGAGCACACTCCTCCCCCTCATGGCTTCAAACTTTTCCTAATACCAAAATTTTTCATCTTCCCAGAATACGTTCTGACCACTGCCCTTTACTCCTAAAAACTAACCCCCATTCCTCTCCTGGTTCTAAACCTTTTCGCCTAGAACATTTCTGGATCTCGCACCCCACCTTTCCTGCTCTTGTTAGAGATCTTTGGTCTAGGCATCCTGTAGATTTTGATCTTACTCTCTCTGCTTTTAAATCTGCCACCATTAACTGGAGTAAGCTCACCTTCAAAAATATTTTTCGTGAAAAAAAAAACCTCTTACGTCGTTTACAAGGCATTCAAAACTCCCTCTCCTATAACTCCACACCTCAACTTCTTCTGCTTGAATATAATCTTCAAAAACAGTTCAATCTCATTCTTCAAGAAGAAGAACAACTTTGGTTTGCCAAGTCCAGAATAAATTGGCTCTCTCTTGGCGACCAAAACACAACTTTTTTTCATGTTTCTGCTATCACTCGTAGGAGAAAAAATAAAATTCATAGCATTGAGCTTGATAATGGTCATATTACCTATGACCCTCTTAACATTCGTAATAGCATCTACAATTTTTTTAAGACTTCTTACACAAGCAACCTTCCCTTCTCCCCTCCAGATTTCCCCGATACCTTACCCCTCCTTGATCAGGAAGATCATGATGCTCTCCTCTCTACTCCCTCTGATCAAGAAATTACTTCTGTTCTCTTTAGCTTACATCCAACTAAAGCACCTGGTATCGATGGTCTTAATGCTCTGTTTTATCAAAAAAATTGGGATATTATGAAACATCATATCTTTAGAGAAATTAAGTCCATCTTTAACTCTTGGGAGATTCCAAATTCTTGGGGAGAAACTCTACTCGCCCTTATTCCTAAAATCAAAAATGTTTCTAAACCTTCTCACCTTCGTCCTATTGGCCTTTGTACTACCCATTATAAAATCCTTGCCAAAATTCTTGCAAATCGCATCAAACCTTTACTCACAAAAATTATCTCGCCTTTTCAAGGTGCCTTCCAAAAAGGTAAACAAACTTCTGACCTCTTCATAACGGCACAGGAAATTCAGCATTCTATGTTCTACTCTAAATCAAAAATTGGCTGGCTGATGGTTAAAATTGATTTACATAAAGCTTTTGATAGTCTCTCTTGGCCCTACATTCTTTCTATGCTTCAAAGACTAAATTTTCCTCTTTCTTGGATTAACCTAATTAAATCCTGCCTTGAAAATACCTCTTACTACCCGCTCATAAATGGTTTTAAAAACAACCCTTTTACTCCTTCTAGAGGCATTAAACAAGGTGACCCAATTTCACCCTATCTCTTCATCATTGCTATGGAACTTCTTACACACCTGATAAACCAACAAGTAAACACAAATAAATGGACTCCCTTCACTATCCGCAACTCTAACCTCCATATCTCACATCTACTCTTTGCTGATGACATTATTCTCTTTGCTAAAGCTTCCAAAAAGGGATGTTCCTCCATCTATGAAACCTTGCAGCTTTTCTCAAATATTACTGGTCTCCAAATAAACAGACAAAAATCTAAAATTTGGTTTTCACCCTCTGTCCCAAATAATGTCAGAAGTACTCTCTCTCACATGATTAACCTAAATTTCTCCAATAATCTTGGCTCTTACCTTGGCTTCCCTCTCAAACCTCTCTATAAAAATGCTGACTTCAATTTCATTATTGACAAAATCACAAACAAACTTCAGGCTTGGAAACTCGGTTGCCTTTCTTTAGCAGGTAGAGTCCAACTTATTAAATCTACCATGACTTCTATCCCAAACTACTATATGACTGTTTTCCATCTTCCAAATAAAACCAACCTCCTCATTGATAGATTAGCTCGCTCTTTTTTCTGGAATCACTCTATAAATAATAGGAAATGTCACTTGCTAAACTGGAATACCATCACTAAGCCCAAATCTTTGGGTGGTTTAGGTATTAGAAAAGCTTCTCTGACCAATGCCTGTTTCATGGCCAAACTAAATTGGCAAATAAAAATTATTGGAACCTCTCTTTTCTCTAAAGTCTTAACTGCCAAATATGGTGATACTCTTTCTAAGCTCTCTAATACTAGATCTTTCATCTGTAGAAGTATTAGAAAAGGCTCAACCTTACTCGACCTTGGTCTTAAAACTGTAATAAACAATGGTCAAAATACTTCTTTCTGGTTTGGTAACTGGCTTCCAAATGGTCCTCTTTGTAATAGGTTCTATGGTCCTTTCACTCAAACTGATTTGAACCTTAATGTTCAGACTGCTTTACACTTATATAATACCAACACTGCTCCCTTCTCTCATATCATTCCTCCTCACATTGCCTTTGAAATAAATTCTGTATCCTTACATCATGATCCAAACATCCCTGATAGTGTCTCGTGGTTTCCTGCAAAAAATGGCTTTTTTTCCATCAAATCTTGCTATGACTTTCTTATTAGTAAAAACTTAAAAAATCAATCTCACACCCCTCAGTCCTCTAGGGCAAGCTTCCTATGGCCTTGGAAACTTAACATTCATATTAGAATCAAATTTTTCTTGTGGCAAATTCTTCAAAACTCCCTACCTTCATGTAAAATTCTCTTTAAAAAGCATATTCTTGCCTCTTCACTGTGCCCTTTATGTGGCTTAGCTGAAGAATCTTTGGAACATATTTTTAAAACCTGTCAGAAACTAATCTCTTTTTGGAACTTAATTCCAAATTACTTTCATATTACCCAAAATAACTTTGGCCAATGGATTAAGCATCATTGTACTATTTCTTCTATGTATAAACATGTCCCTTGGAACGTTTTCTTCCCATATTTCCTAAAACAGATCTGGCTACATCGAAATACTGTAGTTTTCAAAAAGAAAATTCTTACTCCCTCACAGATTCTTAACATGGCTCTTTATAATGCCACTGATTTTTACTATAACACCTCGCATTCTTCTCTGCTTTCCCCTACTATCACCCACCCCTCTTATTCTGAAATTATTTGGCAGAGACCTCCTAATAATTTCCTGAAACTAAATGTTGATGGTTCTGCAAAAGAAAACCTAGTTGGTGCAGGTGGAATCTTGCGTGACAATCTTGGCAATTGGGTGGCGGGCTTTTGTGCTTTTATTGGTTTTGGAAATTCCTTGTCTGCTGAACTTTGGGGCATTCTCAAAGGAATTGAACTTGCCATTTCTATAAATTGCAGGAATCTCATTCTTGAGACTGATTCTCTTGTCTCCAAAAAACTGATTACTACTGACAATGTTTTATCCTATCACCCTCTTTCTACTTTAATTGAAAATTGCAGATACCTCATCACGCAATTGGATGAATTTAAGATCCAACACACTCTAAGAGAAGGGAACTCATGTGCCGATGCTCTTGCAAACTATGGAAGATCTCGCCAGCTTCAGTTTACAGTTTTTGACTCGCTTCCTCCTTTTTTGTCTCTCCCTTTTCTGCATGATCTTTTGGAAATAGGGACTAAAAGAAAGACTACATCTTTGTATGCGAGGAAGCCTCCTTAGTCTCCACGTTGTCGTTTTTTATTTTCTTCTGTTTTCTCTCCTGTTTGTTTCTCTTGCTACTTTGTTATGTATCCTCTTAACTTGCTTAGACTTCTAGCATCCTCTTTCTTCTTGTTTGACTTCTCTAGGTTGTCATCTCTTTTGTATCCTGTTATCCTCATGTACTTCTTCAGTTCTTAATAGTATTTGCGCTTTTCTACCAAAAAAAAAAAAAGGAGGCAGATCCAATGTAGTACATACAGCTTGGGCTATGATAAGTTTAATGAGGGCGGGGCAAGTAAGTCTTTTCCATTTTAAATTAATTTGGAGCACTAGATTAATGAATTGATCAATGATAAATGTCTCAATTTAAATTATGAAATTTAGTTAATAAAAAATGCAAATCCATAATCAATTTAGTACTTTTGCAAAAAACATTAATTCAAATTTAATAACAAATATGTTTTTTTTTTACTTCAATGGTTTATTGTAATTTTAGCAAAATTTAAAAATAACAGATTTTCCATTAAATTTTGATTGTTATCATTAAATTTAAAACTAATAGAGTAAAATGACATTTTTTTTCTCGTCTTTTTTCTATTTAGAATAAACTAACAATTTGGTCCCTGAAAGATCATCGAGCTGACAACTCAGTCCTTGAAAGATTAAAAAATATACAATTTAGTCCCTGAAAGATCAAAACTGTATACTGTTTAGTCCCTGAAAGATTAAAACGGTATACTATTTAGTCCATTATAAGGACTAATTAGTATACTATTTTGATCTTTCAGGGACTAAATTATACATTTCAATCTTTTAGGGACCAAATTGTCAGCTCGGTGATCTTTTAGGGACCAATTTGTTAGTTTACTCTTCTATTTATTACCAAAACTGTCACTAAATGGAATCATTTTCTTACAATTGATTTGATTCTACAGGCAGAGAGAGACCCAATTCCTCTTCATCGTGGAGCAAAAGTTCTAATCAATTCTCAATTGGAGACTGGAGATTGGCCACAACAAGTATGTAAATTCATTAATTTCTGACTCATTTCGATATAATTAATTGGACTTAAATTAACTTGTTAATTACTAACTAGTTATGAAATTGAATTAGATTAATTATTGTTTGTGACCTATTTTCAGGAAGTGACAGGAGTATTCAAGAACAACTGCATGCTGCATTATCCTTTGTATAGAAATGTGTTTCCTATGTGGGCTCTTGCTGAATATCTCAAGCGAGTTTTATTACCTTCTGCGGCGATTTAATGTCGACTTAACATTGCTTCATGCTTTTCAACAACGGATATTTGCGCTGCCTTATATGCAGTTCCATATTCCATGTCTGAAATTATAAGTATCTTTTACCGTTTGTGTAACATCAATATTTAAACTATATTAGTGGAATTAGTGGACATTGGGTGTCTTGCACACGTTGTTTGTCACATAATAAAAGAATATATTTATTATATAGTTTTTATCATCTAATTAATTATTTTTAGGTTATATTATTTTGTTACTTCCTTGTCCCCATATAATAGTGGTTTAATTTATGCTTTTTTAAATATGTATTAGAAGTCCCACATTGCTTGGTTAAATGACATTCTAACTCTATAAATAATGATGCAACCCTCCTTCCTTGAGAGCTATTTTATGGTGAATTAGACCTTTCTACATGGTATCAAAGTCACGTTTGAGTATGTGTCGATGAATGAGTTTTACTGTGAGCTGCCTTGGGAACAACCCATTGGCTTCATGCTCCTATGTCGGACATGAGAGGGTGTGTTGAAGTCCCACATTATTTGGTTAATTGACATTCTAACTCTATACAAATAATGAAACACTCCTCTCCCATTGAGAGTTTTTTTAGGGTGAGTTAAACATTTCTACAATATATACTGTTTATGTGTACTAAAATATGCTCCTCCTTAGAGAGGTTGCAGATCATCTATTTCTTAAAAACAATGTTCTTAAAACACAACTAAAGTTAATTATATTTTATATCTATGTACGATTCTTAAACAAAGTTAAGAGATACATATTGAGTTACTATGGTTGCTCATGGTTTGTCTTTACTACTACTATTATCGTCCTTTCTGGTGTTGTTCCAGCTATGCTGCCTCTTTCAAAGTTGTTTCTTGATACATTCAAAATTGAAGCATTGTCATCACTCTTACAGAATATTCCTCAGAGAATATTAAACTTTGCAGGTACACTTGGAATTAAGCAATAAAGCGGGATTCTAGGTAAGTCTTCTAACCCAATTCCAAATTACCAAATTATTTTTCCGAACTATGGACTTTGATCCCTAATCAGGGTACATAAGCGTTAGGTTCCAAAACCTGAATCAAGTCTATTTCTCCATCTCTTTTTCCTTTATTAAATTGCTGAATCAATTATTGTGAATGCTTGTGTTTTTTCATGATTTGATTAGGATTGCAATTTAATTAGTTGTTCATTAATTCTTGGGCTTGAGGATGTTTGATGTGTGCTTAAGGATAATTATATATAAATATTTTGGCCATTTATTTTTTAAATAATTATTTTGGGGTAACCTTATAAGTATAAGAGTTTTCTAAAGTGCCTAACACCTTCCATAGAAATCAAATGTGCTCCCGAACTCATCTTTGGTTCAAAATCATTTTTTCTAAAGTTGTCTTATCCACCAGTTTTATCAAGTTTTCTCTAAAATTAATTTTTCCAAATTTTTTATAAAATTTGATGGTGACTCCTTTTCCATAGTCATATTTGATATTCTCCGCAATATCAGGCATGACCACTCCCTATCATTATTTGTTCTGGTATCCAATATAGGCGCCAATAAGGAGGGAGACTCTCCTATGGGTCTTCTTATGTGGCTGTGTATTGGGCTTTTGCTAACTTTTTTTTGTGGCCTGAATTGGGCTTTTGCTAACTACTTAAGACTCCAATAGGAAAAATCATCAATAAATTAATATACATGTACCGATCGATGAAATTTATAAAGCAGAAATTAGCTAGGTGAATAGATTTTGACCTTCTAAATAAGACACTGGTATCATTTATTTGCCGCATATTAATAATTTATACGTTCAACTATAAGCTCCCTTGAACAACTTTTGTATTTTGACGCTTTTAAAGAAAAATTACATATAATATAATCCATACTTAATTGAATTGATAGTGAAACGGAAATGTGTAGACTGTACTTGCTCACATGTCATATATCTCAATGTCAATAATGTTGTCATAACTCATAACAGGGACGGAGCTAGAACTTATCTATAGGGGGCTATTCATTTCACACAATAATTATATATAAAAAATATTTAATTAATATTATATATAAATAATATATGTATGTAAAATATATAATGGATTAATAATAAGAGAACAAAATTTAAAATATATGATATTTTAAAGTTTAAGAAATAAAATATTTATAAGAGACTTCATGAGGTAAATCAAATTGGTAAAAATCTTCTAAAAAGTTTAAAAAAGATTAAATAAGATAAACCAAATTGAGACAAAATAAATATGTGATGGACCAAAATGTATTTTAGCTAAAAAAAATAAGTAAAGCAGGGAAAAATAAAATGATAGGAAGTTTTAAAACAATTAAAAATGTAAAAGAAATAAAATAAGAGGGACCAATTTGAAAAAGAATAAACATGTGAGGAGCAAAATGTAATTTTAACCAAAAAGAAATAAGTAAAGTTAAGAGGAAACCTACTTTTTGGTCCCTCAATTGTTACTAAGTCAACGATTTAGTTCCTGAATTGTGGGAAACTACAACTCAGTCCTCAATTGTACACTTCCATCTACATTTTGGTCCGTCCCCAACTCCCTCGTCCTCTACTTTCCACCTCTCGAAGTCTGATCTCCACCGCCTCGGCACCACTTTCATCTTCTCCTCCGCCAAACTCTCAAAAAAGAAAAGTTGCAGAACGCGACAAAACTCACATAACCAAACAAAACAACCAGATTCAAGCAAACGAACGTACTTAAAATTACAAATGGAACCCATTATAGCATTCAGATCTAACATTTCAGTTGAAGTGTCGATAAATCAAGCAAACGAACCACAACAAGAACAAATTCGAGAAAGAGAGAAGTAGATCAACTTACAAAATGGGAATCAGATCCACTTCGACGAAGCGGCGAAGCAGGTGACGAGAGAGAAAAGAAGAAGAAGAATCGAGAAGAGAGAAAGACTTTTTTTTGTGACAAGAATGAGTTTTTGCAGAAAACAATCTCCTGATCCAGAAGTTTCTGCAGGCACAGAGCAAGATAATGGTGATAGCGTGAATATCGGCGGCGGCGCTAATGCTAGATGCGTCTTGGTGGTTAATCGTGTTGGGGAAGTGGCGGTGCTAATACTTGGAGAAGTGGAAAGTGGCGGCGACGACGGCGAGGGAGTTGGGGAAGGAGGAGGTGTTGAGAAGGAAAGGGAGAGCTTGATGTTGCAGAGAGACAAGGAGAAGCATAAGTTTTTCATGTTTTATTTTTTTAATTTAATTATATTAGCTTAGTTGGAAAATGAAATAGCAAATAGATGATTGGGCAGCCAACTCAGCATTTAACGGCTACCTAAGCACTTAACAGTGACACATCATCACTTAATAGCTTCATGATGTAGACAGAAGTGTATAATTGAGGGACTGAGTTGTAGTTTCCCACAATTCAGGGACCAAATCGTTGACTCAGTAATAATTGAAGGACCAAAAAGTAAGTTTTCTCTAAAGTTAATAAAAATTGAGTGGGAGTTGCAGTGCTACACAGATTTGAACATTGCCTTTTAGGGGTGGGGAAGGCCTCCACTGGCCCCTGGCTCCATCACTACTAACTCGTAACATAATATATATGGCGGCTCCATCACTGACTCTAGTACGTGTAAGTAATGCACGGCGTTGGTTGTTTATAAATTATAATATATATTGACATTGGAATAAGTTTGAAACTCAGGAAGTGTTTGAATTGGGAATTAATAAAGAAAAAGGAAAGTGAGAGAAGTGAGACATTTTTTTAATTGTTTAGAAAGTTAAAAATTAAATTCTTTTATTCTCTTCTACTTTTAAAAATTTTACATGTTGTAAATTAAGATATTTTAGGAAAAGTATAAATTTTCAAATTAGAGGAAGGAGTTTGGAGACTTAACTTTTCTTTCTCATCCAATCTCTTCTAACCCTCTTCCTTTCCCACTTAATTCTCAAACAAGCTCTTAAGGGTTTGTTTGACAATTAAGAAGGAAGGAGGGGTATAGATTGGGAGGAAAGAGAGGGAAAGGTTAACCTTCAACTCTTTCTTTTGTTTGGATATTTTAAAATACTTAAATTTATAGTATTTGAAATTTATGAAGCTCGAATAAAATAGAGGATTGATTAATCCCCAATTATCTTCTCTGAGGCTCGAATGAGATTAGTCTTCGCTTAGATTGTTACACGGATAAGCAGAGAAAACTCATAATTTTTCAAAAAAAAAAAAAAAAAAAAAAAAAAAACTAAATATGTAACAGCACCAAAATTGAGGGACAATACTAGATTTGGATTATTGGAAAACACAAAACAAGAAGAAAAAGAGACATAAGGAAAAGAGGGATGGAGGAGTTGAAAAAAAAAATAGCAACTCCCCTTGAACACATATTTGGAAGGAGGAAGAAGTTTAGAGAGGGAGGAGAAAAACAGATGGCCAAAATCCTATTTTGGTCACTCAGTTATATTCAAAGTTTTAAATTGGTCTCTCAGTTATTTTTCATTCTATATTGATCCCTCAGTTTTCCAAAACTTGACATAACTGGTCCCTCAAACGTTTTTCATCCATTTTCTATAAGAAAAAAAAAGAAGATAAAATTTATTTTTAACTCCTACAAGTTTGAATTTTTACTTTAAGGACCTTTTTCTCAATAATAGAACCAAAATAAAAGAAAGAAGAAGTAACGGGGGGTTTTAGTTTATTTCACACCAAAAATTAACTTTCCTCTCTCTAGATTTGTTAGCTAGAAATGAATCTGGTAGAAAGAGAAATCGATTGTTCAGTATAAGGAAATTACAAATCTAAGTGAGAATCAGGAGAAAGAAATTAAGCGTGTAGAATTTTCTCCGGAAACAAACAGAGAGAGAAAGAGAATAAGAGAGAGAGAGAGAGAGTGAAGTTGAACCATCGTTGTGGCCTCCCATGGTGAAGATCTCCTGCTTTCAATTTCAGTTGCTCTCATTCACGATGATGACTCCTTACTGCAACAAACTCAAAAGCGATCTGAATCAAATTTTAAGGCTTCAAATTTGAGCCACAAATTTCCACTCATAGGCCCACTTTACCCAGAAATGTATTCAGATTTGGATCTAGTATTTAGTGTTTGAAGTTCACGTTTCGTCTTCGATCATCTTCGCTTTTGAATCTGATCGGTCTACTTTTTTTTGAACAAACGGAGAAGGTGAGGATTGAGCTGGAAAAGCAAAGAGCAAGACAATCGAGGATGTTCGTGACGGGAATCCAAGACACCATGGCAACCAAGAAGAAAGGGTCCTTCTAACATGTGCCCTAAGGGCACATGTTAAGGTTTCTTTTGATTGGTTAAGTGAGTTTTCAAACATTAAAAATTTTTTCAAATGAATTTTCGTAGATTTCAAGATATGAGATGCTCTACTAACCAATCAGAAGAAACCTTAAAATGTGCCCTAAGGGCACATGTTAGATAAATCCACAAAGTAAAACCCCCCAGTTATTTCTACTTTCTTACATTTTGGTTATATTATAGAGAAAAAAGTCCTTAATGCAAAAATTCAAACTTTAGGAGTTAAAACTCACTTTTGTCTTTTTTTTTTTATAACGGAAAAATGGATGAAAAACGTTTGAGGGACCAATTGTGCTAAGTTTTGGAAAACTAAGTGATAACTCTAATAATTTAGAGTTATTTGGTCATAATCTCGGGTCATTTCATGGCTTTTATCCATGTTTTATTTGTTAATGATGCTTAATTAGTGAGTATTTAGTGTTTTATTAGTTGTAGATGTTTAATTTTTAGTTTTAAGTTTGTGTTTGTTTTGTTTTGTTTATTTTCGTTTTATGTTGTTCAAGTTAACCAACGATTTTGGGCACTCAATTTATCGAGTTTTAAATGTTTCAGGACCTTGAATTGAAGCTTAAAATGTCTAGAAGATGTTAAGAGGTCCGGGGTTCTCCATATGAAGCGATTCGGAGCCGAAACGAAGGTTTCTATGGTTACTGATTTTTCCTGCTCGCCTAGGCGTCCTGCGAAACTCCAGCTCAGCATAAGTGACTTTTTCTCGCCTAGGCGAGTTTGCGGACAGAGTTTCGCATTTTTAGGGCTGATTTGCGTCATTTTGAAAGGGGGACTAAATGAGACATAGGAGAACAACCCTAGAGCTCAAAGGAGGTGCGAAATTGCTTGGGGAGCTTGGATTCTCACTTGGAAGCATCAATTTTGTTGGATTTGGGTGGAGAAAGTGAAGATTGGGGGTTTCACTCTTAGGTTTCTTCCTCTTTTCTTCTCTTTTCTTCTTCTTTGATTCACTATGGTTGTTGATTTCTTGTATATGAGAATGTTAGGCTAGTTTTTCATATTCTCTAGGATTAGAACTTCTTAGCAATGTAGATTAACTAATTGTTTACTTTGATTATGGATGTTTTTTATGTTAAAGTTCAATTAATAAGTATTATGTTTTCTCCTTCTTTGTGTGGCCACCAATGTTGGGGATTCTTATGAATTGCTTTGATTTATGCTTGAAAGAGATTAATTGAAGCTAGGTCTTGCATTGATTGCCTCTAGATTTCATTTTCTAATGGAATTTGTTAATAGGATAGAGATATACCTATTAGCCTAGGGGAACCTAATTGAAATTGAACTTAATACATTGAAATAGTTAGTTCACCATAGAAATATAGGTAAAAGGTAATTATAGGTGATTAAGAGTTCAGGGTTATAATTGACTAAAAGGTAATTATAGGTGATTAAGAGTTCAGGGTTAGCTTTGCCATTATCGTAAGTCCATAATCAAAGTAGTTAGTTAGTTAAGTGAAATTACTAAGTATGGACAATCCTAGGGAAGTCTTTTACACTTGATATCTAGGATGTTTTTCTATTCTCAGTTTGGTATCCATTTATTTCATTTCAGCTTATTTAGTTTTTAATCATTTATCGATATTTGTTGCTTAAATAAATGAACCGCTATAGTCTATGTTTAGAGTGAATTCACAAGTAATTTCTCAGTGGGACGATACCCGGTGCTCAAGCTTATATATTACTTCGGTAGTGTACGCTTGCACTTGGGTTTTATAAATTTAAAACTTGCGTTATATATTACTATATTATACTAATGGTTTTCATTACGTAGGTGGGCCGCAATTCCTGACCATTACTTGCCACGGGATGAATCCGTACAGTGGTACCGCTAATGGATTGATAATCATCACGGGCATGAAGTATGTATGACAATTATTACTATATTGTATAATTTTTATTTTATTTTATTATGCTTAACGATGCTTTTTTCCAGTTCGTCTGGCAGCCATATGACATTAATCCCGTCGTGGCAGCCCTCATCCCTAACTACTGTGTGGTCAACATCGCCGTGTGGCGGTCCTCATGTTCGCTCATATGTATGAATATAGTCGAGTGGCACCACCCTGATCGAGTGCTTCGACAGTTTGCGATGAACCGGCACATTCCTGACCCTGCAGTCAACTTAGACGACTTGGGCTTCCACAGGAGAGATCTTAGAGGCCAACAACTATTGTCTGGGAACAAAGGCAACTTCAATTTGTGCAGTATTGGCACCAGTGGGACAGGACCGTCTACAGTGTTAATATGCCGTATAGGCCATTGGTTAGGCTTTTTGAGTACAGCCAGTGGTACAGGAGTATCACATGGCGATGGTTGGACTCCATTGGTGGATCAATCATTTATGCGGTACGTAAATCATATTCAATTTACCGTGTTCATGTATTTATTATTGTTGTCGTATAATCACTTATGTTTATGACTTCATGCACGTTGAGGCAATGGACCAATTGGAACAACAAGCTCAAAATCCACCGCCTACTGTTCATGAATTATGTGACACAATCAGCCGTATTTGTGTTAATGTGGGGGGGGGGGGGCATTAGGTGAGTGACAGGAGGCATATGGGCACATGTTAGCACACAATCGTCGGGCACCCGCCAGACCATACATAAATTTGCCAGAAATTGCTCCGACAGTGGCACCACCGAGAAACAAGAGGTGGCGGCGGGGCCATTATTCGTCAACAAATCCACGTGAGGATATTTACGATTAGCCGTCCCCGTTGGCGTCTCCGCTGCCGGCATATGAGGAGCCGCCTAGACATTCACTGATGAACATATTGTTTGACTGATTTATGAATGATAAATTATGTCGTTATCATATTATTAGCATGTTTACTACGATAAAAATCCTTGATTAATTATGTGATAATTATTCTAAACTGTCCCTGGTCGATTATTCACGTGGGAACGTGAATGAACTAAGACCAGCATGACTTCGGTGTATAGAGATACACGCACATGATGCTTCTCGAGAGTCATGGTGCAATTATGTAATGGGTTACAAGTTGCTGGACCGACCCGGACAGTCCTGCATGGGTTTAGTCATGAGATAGTCTCTCCTGTACACCTGTCACGATGCCCTTATACCTGAGGTCTTCATTATTCCGGCGTTGTAGATGCTGAACTTTTGCCTAGTCCAACGTTGCCGTAACAGGGTAGCCATACAGGCTAGGTACGGATTTAGTTGTTTGCCGTGCTGAGTAATGTGGTTGACCAATAAGGAATTTTGTCCCTCATTAAGTTGAGAGATATTTGACTGGGCCCCTCGATGAGTTTGTCCAAGGAATGTATGGCCACACAGGGTAATGGGACTAACTCAAGGAATCGAGAAAGTTATGGTTTGGATTACAAGGATGACTTTCCCATGCCTTATCCATGACCAAAATATCGTGTGACAATAGGGATTATGACAAGGTGGTACTAAGGTTAAGTCGTTGATGTTAAAACGATAACTCACGTGTTTTGGGTAGTCGTGATGGCTTGCTAGAGTCCGCTCTCGACTTGTGAATCATAGAGATGGCTTGCTGCCAATTGCACATGAGGCCTGTTGGATCACACATGAGCAGGATCAAGATACTGTAATGGGACACGAATTAGGGTTAATTCGTGAGTCACTTTTGTGACACAATTTAAGACATAGTTGAATGTCTTAGGACATGAAGTCTTGTCTTAAATAAAATCTACATTTGTAATATTTAAATTTGTTAGACAAGTTTAAATATATTAATTGTTAAATAGTTAATTTGATTAATCTATTTACAATTGAATTCTTATTTAAAATATTAGGGAATAATGAATTGACTAAGTCTCCTAAGAGTTAGGGGATTATTGATTTATTAAATTCTCTAATATTGAAGAATAAGATGAGGTGGTACCTCACTCTTGAATTTAATTAATGAAATATGATTTTGTTAATTTGAATTCAAGACTTGAATTTGAATTGAGATATTAGGGTAATATTTTAATTCAATTTGTTAAGGAAATCAATAAGTTGGTTATAACTTCCTAAGAGTTAGGATTGTTTTCTTATTTATTAAATTCCTATAAAACAAACAAGAAGGGGGCGAATCCTTGGAGATTCAATTGCAAGATTTGATCTTGCATTTTGAATTTCAAGAATGCATTTTGAATTTTAGGTTAAGATATTAATGTTATATTTTAATTAAGAATTCAAATCCTCTTGACTCATTCCAACCAATGGGAAGTGTGCATTCTAGATTTAGGTTTCAAGATATGATCTTGAAATTTAAATTGAGATTGCCTCTTAATCTTGAATTATAATATTAATGTAATTTTATAATCAAGATTTTTTGATTCCCTAATTTGAGGAATGGGGACTCTTTAAAACACAATAAAAGGTCGCATATCCTAAGAGAAAAAGAGGGAGTTTCGAACTAACTCTAAACTTAGGGTTTAAGGGCGAGTTGTGTGTGAGAGTAAGAGAGGCCAAAAAACCTAGAGTAAGTGTAGCCAAGAAATTCGTTCTTGGTAGTGTGCTCATCTCTTGAGTTTTGGTGAGGAATTTTTGAGAAAAAAAATTCCATACTAGTGCGCCACTTTGATTCTTGGATATTTCAAGAAGTGTTCTTGAAATTTCAAGGTTTGTAGATTGGTTCCCATAATCTCTTGGAGAAGAGATTGGAGGCTAGCACCTGAGTATCTGCCAAACTGTTCGGGTGGATCACCGGCAGAGGAAGGACACGAGTCTGTGGACTTCTTGGAATTGCAATCATTCAAGCATCCGTTTGATTTAGGTAAACATCTTATCTCACTGGTATAAACACAATTAGTGGATCCTATGGAGGAGATTATAAAATTTTATTTTTACCTTTTCCGCTGCGTTTGCACCATAATCTCCAACATTCACACCATGTGCCGTCGCCACAGGCTTACCAGGACGAGCCGCCTAGACACTCCTGTTATGTGTCATCATCGAGTTTGCATGAGCCAGCTTACCAGGAGTCATCTAGGCATTCAATCTCATTCGCGCCTCCCTACATGTTCGACATCGGTGGTCCTTTGGCTCCTTCGGCCTCTTTCACGCCGCACAACATGTTCGACATCGGTGGTCCTTCAGCCACGTTCGACATCCCAGAGTCGTCGTCCTGCCATTCGCACAGGGATGATATCCCGGACTTGTCACTTGGGGTTTCTCTTTCCCAGCAGTAAGTTGATGCGACATCTTTCTTGAACTTGTTGACCGCTCCTGTATATCCAGGGCAACAGATGCCTCACATGCCTCTCTCGCAGCATGACATACCTTCTCTATCACAAACATACTCGCAGCACGACATGCCTCCACCACAAACATTGTCTTCTACGCAGGATCAGGATGCTGGGGTCAGATATGATTGGCTGTTCTCACCACCCCAACTACGTCCTCGAGACGGGCTGCAACCTCCAGATAGATATACCCCAGGATGAGGCGGATGACTTGTATAATTAATTTTGTTAATTGATATAATTAATTATGTATAATTAATATTTAAGTTGATATAATTTTGTTAGGATGATAACTCGAACTTCATTTAAATTCATTTCATTAGTTGATATAATTAATTTTGTTCATTATATTAATTAACATATTTTAAAAAATATTAGTGCTCCTTTGTCAAAATTAATTGATTATTCAACATTGAAATTAATCTTATCAACTTCCAAAACATCTCAATATAGTATTTTACGACAATGTTTTTTAACTTAGTTATTATTTTAAAAACATATTTTTAAATACAATATTTTTTTTTATTTTTCAACCACTAACAATACTAAAGATTTCTTTATTTTAACAATACTATAATTTTATTTTTGAAAATATTTATTTCAACTGTTGAAATAAATTAATTATTCAAAATTAATATAAATTATTTTTACAAAACCCTAACCCTCAATAATAAAACCTTAATCCCTAATACCAAAACCCTCCCCACGGTTAGGGAGCAGAATTTAACTCTGCACCTCAAATTGCAGCATGTGTTGCGATTTCTGAAAGCACAGCATGTGCTTCGTTGTCAGAAATCGCAGCACATGCTGCGGTTTCTTTTTTTAAAAAAAAAATTAGAAAATAAATCAGCCGGTGCCACGTGGCACCAGCTGATTGGGCCGCAGGACTAGAAATCGCAATCCATCCTGCGTGACCCATCCTGGAATTTTTTTTTTTGGTGATCCTGATTTTTTTTTTGTATTATTAAAATAAAAAAATCAAAATTTCTAGAGGTCCATGAGTGAGTAACACTTAAGAACTTACCTTAGAAGGGGAACAGTACAAAAGCTAAAAACAGCTACTAATTAATGCATGTAGGTTAAAGAACATATATATATATATATATGTATGCACGTTTGATTGAAAATTTCTACAAACTCAGGATGTGTTTGGTACGTTGTCATTTTATGCATACTATCTTATATACTATAGTATTTTAGATGTTTAATATTTGATAACATTATAATACCGTCATACGTCAACATTTCAGATAACACCATGTTATCAAATGATAACAAAAAAGAGTGTTATCGATCTCATAATATGTTATCTCAATTCAACTCGTACGCATCCTATTTTACTAATTAACAAAAATTATATAATTACTTTTTTTAGAAAATTAACATAAGTTGGTCCATAAAAGTAATGAATTAAAGTCCGTCGCTTTATCGGGAATTTAGGATGATACAATATAGGGGTGAGCACGGGTTGAGTTGGGGCGGGCTGAAGGAAATTCTCAAAGATTTTGAAATTCAACCCGAACCAACTCAACCCACAATTTTGCGGGTTGGTTCGGGTTGAACCCGCGGGTTATTATTATTTTTTTTTATTGCTGAACTTTCAGAGATTTGTGTGAGAGAGAGGATATCGAACTTGAGTCTGATGAGTTGAGAGAGAAAGCCAAACGCGTGGTGTCTGTCATCGACGACTAACAATAGACAAGTGACGGAGAACAGGGGAGAGAAACGGCGTAATGTTTTCATAGGCGGCTAACAACAAGCAAGAGATGGAGGACGAGAGGAGGCACAACTTGTGGTGGTGGTGGCCGACTAGCTTGACTGCTTGAGGAGATGAAGGAGAGGTGTAACTTTAATTTATGTGTAGAGGAGAAGAGAAAGTGCAGCTCTGTGGAGAGTAAAAGAGAAAGGTTAGGTTTAGGTACACATCATAGCAATTAATTAATTATAAAAAATATAATATTTATATATGCGGGCTCGCAAGTTGGGTTGGATTCAAAAACTTTGAGCCCGCAACCTAACCCCCAGACGTGTGTGCTGGAATTTTTTAGCCCAACCCAACCCGCGAGCTTGAACCAACCCAACCCGTACGTTGCGGGTTAGTTTGATTCTTGCGGGTTCGCGGGCTCGTGGGTTCACTTGCTCACCCCTAATACAATATAATAATGCAACTAACAACTACTAATATGTACCGATATTAAAGGCATGCATTTAAGTATTCAACTAATTTAAGAGCTATCATTTAAATTTGGGGGCTCCACGCAACCACAATATTATTTGTTTTCTTCTTTAATTTGTCGCCTTTATTAGGGAAGCATCAAGACAATTGAAATTTTTAATCTTTAGTTATCTCATTGTTTTTTTCATAAAAAAATACCTCATTGTAAATACAGTATTCATTAATAAGTGTGGTTAGTTGCCTGTACGGATGGCAACGTGCAGCCTATCTCATTATTTTGTTATTTTCTATATATAAAATGTAATAAAATATTTTTATCACATAATATTGTATATTGAGTAAGTCTCAAATAGTTTAATAATTATCTGTATGTACTTGATATTTAATCATTTTTAATTTTTTAATAATCGTATCGGTACTCTATTTGATATTTGATATTTGACAAGTATCAAATAATTTTTATGGATAAATTTGAACAAATATCTAAAATATCTAGGGGTGTTCAATGGGTTGGGCTAACATGCTAATTCGTCAAAACCAACTAAACCCATTAGTTTTGGTTGTTTTGAGTTGGACTAACGGGTTGCTTTGGATTGAGTTGACAGGTTGGTTTAGGTTAGAAAATTTGAGTTTGCCATGGTTTGGGTTTAGTTACGAGGTTTTAAGATTTTGAGCTTGTTCAACCTCACCTAACTCGCCAGCCTAAGAAAATAAAAAAAGTTTAATTTTTTATTTAGTTAAAATTATATTTTGATATCTTCAATGATATTATTTTTATAATTTCATTCTTTCATAAATTTTATTCTCAATTTAGTCCCTCAAAAATAAATTGTGAATGACTATATAAAGAAAAAAAATTCAAGAGGGACCAAATTGAAGAAAGATAAATATATGAAGAATAAAAAAAAATAGTATGTGTCACATAGCCTACCCAACCCAACTCAACATTTACTGTTTAATTTAGTTTGGGATAACTAAATTATTTGATATTGCATTTAATGCTTGGATGGAGCTTCACGTCTTTCTTCATCTTCAACGTAACGTCTCTTTTGTAGGTTCTGAGTAGCACAGAGCACGTCAACACCTTCTGCACTGTAGCTTTAAACTTCTTTTTCAAGAATCAGAGAGTTGGTATACTGGGTTGGTACAATTCTGCTTTATGTACTTGTTTCCTGCATCACACAGACAGCAAAAGGATGTTTCCTAGAAAGGAAACTAGCGCAGTACAAGTTCTTTTCCATAAATGGTAAAAGCCATAAATTATGGAAAAATGTTTGCAAAAGCTAAGAGTGAACTAATCACTTTTATAGGATTTGATTTCAGACTTTGGGATGTATAAAATAATATTTGACATTATCAAAAACATAATCCCATTTAATTAACAAATAATTAATTAATTAATTATAAATTAATTAATACTCATTAATCAAAATTGATTTTTAGTGAGCTCACATACAGGTCACGTGCCAAATTCTATCCAAAACTAACAGAAAAATTGTTCAGGGTACCAAAAGGGTAATCATGGAGACCTTAGGGTACCAAAGTATCACGTTTTAAACTACAAGCCACCAAAGTGGAATCATGTCAAACTACAGCGTACCAAAGTGTAATTTACCTATAATATAATCTAATTTTTCCTTAATCTAAGCTGAGCGAAACAGAACCTCATTACCTAGGTAGTTGAAATATGTAGTTGTCAACTTGTCATATATGTCAACAACGTTATTAAGTCATAATAAACATGAGGGCTACCGGTCCGATGTGAAAGAACAATTGAAGGTAATGCCACAGAATTATGATGTGTCTATATAAATAATGCATGGCATTTGTGCTATATATATATATATATATATATATTGGTATCGGAAGGTGAGCTAGATTATAAGTGTAAGATTTAGATATATAAAATATGTGGAGGCTAAAGATTGGAGATAGAGGGAAAGACCCTCACATCTTCAGCACAAACAACTTCGTCGGCCGGCAAACATGGGAGTTTCATGCCGACGACGGCACTCCGGAGGAGCGAGCCGAGGTTGAAGCTGCACGTCAAAATTTCTACACTAATCGCTTCCATGTTAAGGCTTGCGGTGATCTCCTTTGGCGATTTCAGGTATATATATATATTAGGGGCTTTGCGTGCCCTAACGGGAACGCAAATATATATGTAGAATAAATAAGGGACTAAATTGTTAACTTAGTAAAGAAAGAGAGACCAAATAGTAAATTTTCTCTTATTTTTAATTTCATAGACTATAGTTTTAAACATTGACGACCAGAAAGGAGTGGAGCCATATAATATAAGATATATTTATATATATTTGAGACAAATATTGAAGAAATTAACAATTCGGTCTTTAAAAAAATATTAAGTTAATAATTCAGTCACCAAAATATTGAAATAGACAGTTTAACTCCTGAATATTAAAATTGTATGATTATTAGTCCTGAAATAGCTAGTATACTGTTTTAATATTTTAGAAATAAAAGAGTATATCAATTTTAATTTTTCAAGGACTAAAATTTGTATTTCATTTTTTCAAAGACCGAGTTGTCAACTCGATGATTTTTTAAAGACCCAATTATTAATTTACTCATTATATTTTATAGTTTTAATGATATTTGGTTAAGATTTGGTATGGTTAATGCATGTGGGTTTAGTTTTTGAGAGAGAAAAAGTTCAAACAAACAATACATGGTGAGAAGATAGAAGAAGGAGAGGAAATAACACATGAGAAAGTCTCAAACACAATGAGAAGGGCATCACGTTATCTTTGTGCATTGCAATCCAAGGATGGCCATTGGCCTGCTCAAATTGCTGGAGTCCACTTTTTCATGCCACCTTTGGTAAGCCTAATATTCTTTTATGTATATATATATAATTTATTTAAGGCCAAAATGCACATACACCCCTGAGTTTTAAGTTGGCTGCACATAAGACCCCTGAGTTTTCAATTTGTACAAATATAACCCCTGAGTTTTCAATTAGGTGCAAATAACACCCTTATGTTAAATTTTTATTTATTTAGTGAGGGTATAATAGTAATTTTATAAAAAATCTAGGCCAAAGTCTTATTTTAGTCCCTCAAGTTTGTTCAAAGTTCCATTTTGGTCCCTTATGTTTTCAAAAAATTCTACCGTTAGTCCCTATTCAATTTCCGTCTAATTTTTCTGTTAAACAAAAGAAAAAATTGGTTTAAATTCCCTAAAAGTTATATTTTTTTAATAAAGGTCCTTTCTTTATATAATAGGACTAAAATGTAAGAAAAAAAGAATAAATTAAGACTTCAAACGATTTTTCCCAAAAAAAAAATGAACCCAGCCAAATCCACTCTTCTTCTTCAATCACGCCACCTTGGCACCTTCTTCTTCTTCTTCAATCACCGCCGGCGAAACCAGGAGAAATGGGAAGATGAGTCTGGTTTTGGTAATTTCTCCATCTCTCCAATTCCAGATCCTCCTCCTCTGTTTCCGCCAATGCCCCCAAGATCTCAATCGATAAAACCCTAAAATCCTCGGGTACTTCTTCTTCTTCGTCCTCCTGGTTGTATGTTGTTTAAAATTCTTGGCGGAATCCTTACTTTGAGATTTGAGTCATCTTCTTCCCGTTTCTCCTAGTTTCGCCGGCGGTGATTGAAGAAGAAGAAGAAGGTGGCGTGATTGAAGAAGAAGAGTGGATTTGGTTGGGTTTGTTTATTTTTAGGCAAAATTGTTTCAAGTCTTAATTTATTTCTTTTTTCTTACATTTTGGTCCTATTACAAAAAGAAAGGACCTTAATTAAAAAAAATAAAATTTTAGGGAATTTAAACCAATTTTTTCATTTGTTTAACAGAAAAAGTAGATGGAAATTGAATAGAGACTAACGGTAGAACTTTTTGAAAACGTGAGGGACCAAAACGTAACTTTGAACAAATTTGAGGGACTAAACTAAAACTTTGGCCTAGATTTTTTATAAAATTACCATTATACCCTCACTAAATAAATAAAAATTTAACATAAGGGTGTTTTTTGCACCTAATTGAAAATTCAGGGGTTCTATTTGCACAAATTGAAAACTCAGGGGTCTTATGTGCAGCCAACCTAAAACTCGGGGGTGTATGTGCATTTTAGCCTTTATTTAATTTAACTTTATACCTTTTGTATCAAATACTACATAATTAATCTTTAACTTATTAATTACAGAAATGATATAAGCCTAACAGTTAGTGGTGTGTGTATATATATATAGGTATTTTGTTTATATATTACTGGGCATCTTGATAAGGTATTATCAGAAGAGCACAAAAAAGAGATCCTTCGTTACTTATATTATCATCAGGTAAAGTTTCAAATATATCTATAAATCAATTATTAAATTGTGAAATAGAGTTAATAATTAAATGTTTTTTATATATATATTTATTGGTGTATTGGAAAATGAAAGAATGAAGATGGAGGATGGGGACTACACATAGAAGGTCATAGCATTATGTTTAGTACTGCACTCAGTTATATATGTATGCGTATTCTTGGAGAGGGACCTAATGGTGGTGAAGACAATGCATGTGTTAAAGCAAGAAATTGGATTCTTGATCATGGTGGTGTTACTTACATTCCCTCTTGGGGAAAAACTTGGCTGTCGGTAAGACTCTTTAAGCAATTAATTTTTTTCTTTACAATTGCTTTAATTATTAACTATTTTTGTTCTTCATCATTAGACTAAATTCAGAAAAAAATTCTTTATAATAACTGTTACAATTTACAAGAATAAATATAATAAAATATAGACAAAATTCTTTGAGGCTAAAACCTTAGTTTGGTCTCTATATTTATCCTAAATTCTATTTTTATGCTTAATATTTTTCTATTTTGTTTTAGTCCTTAATGTTTCTCAAAAGTTCCGTTTTGGTCCTTAATATGTTTCATGATTGGTCGCTAACTACTAAATATAATTATATCTCTCTCATTTCAAATTTTAATGCAACAAAATTGGAGTTACAGGTTATTCGATCTTAATGAGCTCTTCTTTTCCTAGTTTGGGGCTATCGACAAATTAACGATGTCAAATTGAGCTTGAAGTCGATACTAAAAATGGGTCACTTGTTTTATGAATTTAGTCAAATCTCTCTTGTTTTAAGTTTGTACACGATGAAATCAGTGCTATGAGTTACTCTTGACAAATTCCTTTTCTGTCCAGTTAAAGTTGTCGGCAAATAGGGTCAAATAGTATTCCAAAAGTGGATCTGGTTAAAACACAACAACCAACTTTCAAAGTACTATACTACTATTTGATCTTATTTTCCAATAGCCCTGACTAGGTAGAGAAAAAAAAACTCGTGAAGGGATAACTTGTAGCTCTGATCTTGTTGCACTCGAATTTAAAATGAAAGAGATATGACCATCTTCATAAAACAAGCAGTGCACTTTCAAGCTCGATTTCACCTTGTTTACCGACCGACAGTCCCAATAGACAGAGAAAGAACACGTCAAAAGCAATTTTTTTCTCCAATTTTGTCATATTCAGACTTGAAATAAAAGAGATATGACCACAATGAGTAGTTAGAAACTAAAATAAACGTTTGGGAAACTTAATGACTAAAACAAAAAAAAAATCAAGGACCAAAAAAGGTTTTGGCCATTCTTTTATATAGCCAATTCTGAATTTTTTTTTTTTGCATGATTAATTATAACAAAATATTGATAAAAAAAAATTATTTGGGAAAGACTTGGCTTTCTGTACGTATTGACGATTTGTCTAACCAATTCCTTTTATATATTTTCTTAATTGCTTCAATTGTAATTATCTTATTTGTTCTTAATATTAAGAGATTTTCATTTTGGTTCCAATGTATAGTTAAACATTGTAGAGGTACTACGTTACTGTCCCTACTAACATACTCCCATCATCAAATGTTTGACATTTTATTGTAAGTGTAAAGTACATTTCATTAAGATGTGCAGTATTGTAAAAAGCTAAATATGGTAGATGCATGTGTAGCTGCATGTGTCATGTGATGTTCCTGTCAATGAATGGTTAATTAATTACAGTATTATATTCATATATAGGGACCATGTGATGCTTCACTGGTAACATTAATGGAGAAAAGAAAAGGGTGAAAGTAGATGACCAATATGGATTGAAATTCTCTCATTCAACCATGTCATGTCTCCATCTAAGAGTCAATGTATATTTATCTGTTGATATTGTTGTTGAATGTTTGTTTGATTGGATTATTAGATCGGTTGGAAAATAACTTAATTAAATAGGCAGATCCTACTATACGGGAATATTTATGTATCCCTTTTCTAACATGAAGAATTATTCATGCTTGTTTGGGTTCATATTTTAAAATTTTAATTTGGCAAAAGTACTTGGTACCTTATTCAAGGTATGGGTTATTTTAATTGTACCTCAAAATTTTTTTTGATTTAATTATATTCTCAATATTTTATATTTAAGTTAATTATACTTGCAATCTTTTACATTTGAGTCAAATAGTCAGTTGTACTCCAAAATTAGAAATATAATTGACACATGAAAGAAAAAGTTTGGGTACAATTGACTTAAAAAATTTTGAGGATACAACTGAAAGTGACCTCATCTTTTATTAGATTTTATGTTTCATCAAAATCTTCATTTATTTCTTTAATAGTTTCAATATTTTATTTTAGAAAACACTAAACAAAAATTGTTGTCGGTTAGGATGATAGTTGATAAGATGTGGATATGATGCTATGCTCTTAGTTCTAAAATTATGAACCTATCGTTAAATCAACTTCAATCTCTGAGCTTAAGTATAATCAAATATTGATACCGAAATTCTGACATGGAATAATTCCCAAAAAAATATTTTTTATTAACATATAAAGTCTATTAATAAGAATAAATATTTACTATTACAGTAATTAAAGTATGAGTTAAGTATTCCTTACCCATTCGTGTTCTCATATCCATAAGTTATCTTGGATATATTCTCATAACCATACTTATTTATCATTTATCTAGATCCAAAAATCCTAACCCACAGAATAAAATTTACATGTACTCATTTAGTTAGAGTATTTTAATTATTCGAAGTTCTGAACTACATGGTAACCCAAAAAATGTGTTGCTATACTCCAACCCTTTTCAAAAGGTTGCTCATAACTTAGGTTGTCCATTTGACAATGTTAGTTTTCTAAATGTGGTTTGATGTGTTAATAGAAACAACTTTCCAAATCAGAAAGGACCAAATAAAAAATTGAATAAAAATTAGGAGATTATAATTGAGTAATTTAACCTTTATCAATCTCATTACTCTTCCATCTGACAATTGATATGCTATATTGCAGATACTCGGTGTATTTGAATGGTCCGGAAGCCACCCAATGCCTCCTGAATTTTGGCTGCTTCCTTCGTTTCTTCCTATGCATCCAAGTAACTTAGTTCATTAGTATTAAACTAAAGGCCAAAATTTACTTTTGGTCCTATAACTTTTTTGGGTTCATAACTTGTTTTATTGCACTTTTGGTCACATATCTTTTATTCAAGTTGCAGATTTGGTCTTGTGGTGCACTTTTAGTCTCATATCTTTGCGTCAGATTGCAGAATTGGTCTCATATATATGTTTTGGTCAGATTGCAGAATTGATCTAATATTTTTGGGTTAGGTGCAAAATTGATCCCCTGTCTTTGGGTCAAGTCGTGGGATTGACGGTGAAACTTTTACAAAAATATGAGACAAATTCTATAATGTGACCAAAAGATATGGGACCCACCAAAATGATACGAGGAAAAATCTACAACCTCTTGCAAAGACATGAGACCAAAGGACAAAAAAAGCTCTGAGACCAAATTGAGATCTGAGCAAATGTTATAGGACCAAAAATGCACTTTGACCTAAACTAAATATTTATCTTTTTGTTATAAATTTATATTTCTCTTTAATAACTTGTGTGCTTTATTTAACTTCAACTTAATTGATCAATGCAGATAAAATGTGGTGTTATTGTCGATCTGTCTACATGCCTATGTCTTACTTATATGGAAAAAGGTTTGTTGGTCCAATCACACCACTCATTCTTCAACTGAGAGAAGAACTCTATGTTCAACCTTATCATCAAACTAATTGGAGCAAAGTTCGTCACCTTTGTGCAAAGGTGACATATTTTGTCTATTGCTATGATTAGCATATTTGTATGCGTATGTATAAGACACTTGTTCACTTTCAATTATTTGATTTATAATAGGAAGATCTTTACCATACACATCCTTTGATACAAGATCTTATGTGGGATAGTCTATACATACTAACGGAGCCACTTCTTATGCGATGGCCCTTTAATAAGTTAGTGAGAGAGAAAGCTCTTCAAGTAACAATGAAGCACATACATTACGAAGATGAGAATAGTAGGTATATGACTCTTGGGTGCGTAGAAAAGGTATTATTTCCATGTTTCAATGATAATCCATCAAATGAATTGATATATATATATATATATATATATAAATTAAACTTTGGTTCCTGTGGTATGAACTGGTTCCACTTTGGTACCCAATTCTTTCAAAAGTAACATTTTAGTATCATGTTCTATTCGTCGTTAACACTTTGATATCAAAAACTTTTTCTTGTTACTTGTTGACGGAAAAAGCATGTGCACATCACGTGCATGGTAAAAAACACGAAATTCATCATCTTAAACTCAGATTTCACGATTCAACCTCTCAAAAACACGATTCAATATGTACTTGAAGGCAGAAGATTTAGTGTTTTTTTAAGCTGAATCATGAAATCTGAGTTTAGGAAGGTGAATTTCGTGTTTTTTATCATGCACATGAGCTGCACGTGTTTTTTTTTGTCAAAATGTAACAGAAAAAGAGTTTTGGGTAACGACAAATAAAACATGATACTAAAATGTCACTTTTGAAAGAACAGGGTATCAAAGTGGAACCGGTCCATATCTCAGGGTACCAAAGTGTAATTTACCCCACATATATAGATAATAGCATAACCCTTATTAACTAATTTTTCTTTTTACACTTGCCACAGCCTTTGTGTATGCTATCTTGTTGGGCTGAAGATCCAAATGGAGATGCCTTCAAGAAGCACCTTGCAAGAGTTCCTGATTATTTATGGATGTCAGAAGATGGAATGACCATGCAGGTAATAATTAATTATGACTCGCCAAGCTATATCTCTTAATGCAATTTTCATATATTTTGACATAAATATATAATGCAGTAATGTACCATAATAAGTTAACAACAACTTCAATTAAATCTTTGTTTTGTTCAAATTTTCTTTTTCATAGATTATAGAAGTATTGGGTTTGATGTACAGTACTATTTATTTGTAGAGTTTTGGTAGTCAATCATGGGATGCTGGCTTAGTCATTCAAGCTTTGATTGCCACTAATCTAACGGAAGAAATTGCTCCCACACTTGCTAGAGGACATCATTTTATCAAGGAATCTCAGGTGATAAACTGCTTCATTCTAACCAAGAAATTAAAATATTGAGTAAAGTAATTAACATTTCTGTCCTTGAAAAACCATTGAGTTGAAAACTCGGTCCGTGAAAGATAAAAATACATAGTTTAGTCCCTAAAAAATTCAAATAGAATTCTCTTTAGTCCCTGAAAGAACCAAAAAATATACTTTTTAGTCTACGAAAAAGACTAACAAATATACTGTTTGGATCTTTCAGAGATTAAACTGCATATTTCAATTTTTTAGGGATCAAATTGTCAATTTGATAATCTTTCAAGGATCGAATTGTTATTTTACTCTAAAATATTTGTTGGTGAATAATAATATACCTATATATATAATCATACAAACATGTGCCTCTTTATGAGGAGGAATCAAATAATGTGAGCTTAAAAGTAACAATTGTGTTAATCTTTCATGTCAAATCAAAATTTTACCATAATTGGATAGGTTAAAGACAATCCTTCTGGTGACTTTAAGAGTATGTATCGTCACATTTCTAAAGGATCATGGACTTTCTCTGATCAAGACCATGGATGGCAGGTTTCTGATGTCACAGCAGAATGTTTTAAGGTGCTTAATTATTTAGCTACTTTATTGATAAGCTTGTTTAATTGTTCAATTAATTCACCTTATATATCATTAATCACTAGATAATTATATTAATGTTGTTTTCCTTTTTAGTGTTGTCTTCTTTTGTCAAAGTTTCCCCCAGAGATTGTGGGTGAAAAGATGGAGCCAGAGAGATTATATGATTCTGTCAATATGTTGCTATCATTTCAAGTGAGTATTTTTAAATATGAACCAATTAATTATTATTGGGTGTATTGTTCAAATTTAATTTCTAGTAAAATTTGATAGATGCTTCATTTTTTTTTATGTTGTCATGTTGCAGTGTAAAAATGGTGGTTTATCAATTTGGGAGCCCATCAAAGCACAAAATTGGTTGGAAGTAAGAATTTCAATTTCATCATTAAACTAGTGAATGCAATAATCAATAACAATAACGGCACTAATAATCAATACAAAATCTTCAATTCAATAAATAAACTTTTAATTAACAATCCCTTTTTTATTTTTATATTGTGCTAATTTTCAGTATACTTGTTAGTTAACTTAGGTATAAATATGTAACAAGCTATTTCTGGCCAAAGGGCCATTTTGGTCTTGAAAATATGCCTTCATAATCATTTTGATCCTTTATATTTCAAAATATTCATATTGATTTAAATGTTAGCAAAATATTTCATTTTTGTTATATTGAATGTTAGCTATATGTTGCTTTCGAAGAGTACTTTTTCTATTAAGTTGAAGTCAACAACTAATGAGGTCAAATCGAGTCCCGAAAGTGAACCATTCATTTTAACGTCAAACAAGCAAAGCTTGTCACATCTCTCTCTTAACAAGTCCTCTTTCCTGCCCTGTAAGGATTGTCAATAGATGAGATTAAATTAAGCTTGAAAGTGGAGTTGAGACCTAAAAGTAAAAAATTATGAAAAATTGGTACTAAACCCATTTTTGAACCCGATTTAACCTCATTTGTTAACAGTTTTAACTGGGCAAAAGACAAGATTCATTAAGAGGAACCCGAAGCTCCGAACTTGTAGCATTCGGATTTGAAACAATAGAGATATAATCAATTTTGCTTTTTTAACTGTGAAATTAGCGGCTTACTTTCGAGACCTGATTTGAGCTCATTTGTTGACTGCCCCAATTTGATAGAGAAAATACTATTCGAAAGCAATACATAAATATGAATTCGTCACATTTGAAACATAAAGGAACCAAAATGAAATATTTTGCCAACATTCAATAGTTTGGAACCAAAATGAAACATTTTCTCAACATTTAGTACCAATATGAATATTTTGAAATATAAAGGACCAAAATGATTCTTTGAGCTTTATTTTTTACAAAAAATTTCTGAAACATTAGAAAATGTGGAAGATATGCGCAATGAAAAGATACATGAACTATTATTTAATTCAATGCATGAATGGATGAGTACTTTATGAGAGTATATATATATATAGTGTATACTTATCACTAAAAGAAAAATCTTTAAGATTCTTTCAAAGAAAATAGAGTATTTAGGTCCAAAACAAAGACTTAACCAATATCAATAATAATAATTATAATAATAGTAATAATAATAATAATGATGATGATGATAACACATTTTGGTTGTGTTGGATGAGCAGGTGTTAAATCCCATAGAATTTTTGGAGAACATAGTAATTGAGCATGAATATGTTGAATGCACTTCAGCAGCAGTTCAAACTCTTGTTTTGTTTAGTCAGATGTATCCTGAGCATAGGAAGAAAGAGATTAAGAATTTCATTATTAAAGCTATAACATACATTGAAGATACACAAAATGAGGATGGTTCATGGTATGGAAATTGGGGAATTTGCTTCATTTATGGTACTTATTTTGCACTTAGTGGCCTTGCTGCTGTTGGCAAGACTTATAATAATTGTCTTGCCATTCGTAAAGCTGTCAATTTTCTACTTACCATACAAGCACATGATGGTGGGTGGGGAGAAAGTTATCTTTCATGCACAAGACAGGTGATAATACACGTATATATATATATATCAATTTAAATTCACCATTGTCCTAATTAATTATGTTAGTTATTTTTCTAGCATGATGCAATATATATGTACATACATGATGCAGAAATATGTACCACTTGAAGGAGGACGATCCAATATAGCACAAACAGCTTGGGCTTTATTAGGTTTGATTCATGCAGGGCAAGTAAGTCAACATAATTTAAAATCTGTAGAAAATTTGCCAATATTGATTTAACTATGACTCATTTATAAATATTCTTCTTAAATATGAAAAATTGACAAGTACAATTCGTTTAATTATGATCTTGTTGTGAATAACAGCATAAAGCCATAAACTATGGAAGTTGGGTAATGTCACTTTCAACTATGCTCCATTTGTGAATTCTTCATTGAACTATGAGTTTTGACCAATATCCCCCTTCAAGTATATGACCAATAAGAATGATAATAAATAATTTGTTGACAACATATTTTGTAATATTTTTATCCCAAAGATTTATTCTTTACAGGACCAGTTTGTCTTCAGGTTTTTCTTTCGTATTGGACTTATTTATATATGTACCCAATTCGCCTTAAGTTCAACTTCTTTTGTTGTTTTAGTTTCGAAATTTTTGAAGAATTATAAGTGCTGTTTGACTTTTATTTAATATATTATGCTAGTTGTTTATAGAAAAAAGTATGACTTATATATATACATATATATTAAATTTAGAAGTTTTTGAATTAAATAAATGAAAAAATATATAAAAATGTAAGGAAAACATTTTTCTTGTTTTTCAGTGTTTAATTATGAAAATCAACTGCATTTATCAATTTTTTTTCATTATATGATGTTAAATTTTTTGAACAGGGAAATGTGGGTAGTTTATAACCTTAAGTGTATTTCAGTGAATATGACTTTATTCATATATAGATTTTTATTTTATTTTATTTTTTTTTTTTGGGGATTTGGGACTAAACTGGAATGTTTGGAAGAGTTTTGGGACATTTTACAATTNGGGGGAGCCAAGTAATGGATTTTATGAAATAAAAAATTTTAATTGAGCAATTAATTGACCTTATTTTTTAATGTCAAAATTGTCACATACTAATTATGAAATCAATATTTATTTTGACATTTTGGTTGTATAGGTTGAAAGAGACCCTATTCCTGTTCACCGTGGATTAAAAGTGCTCATCAATTCTCAATTAGAGAATGGAGATTGGCCCCAACAAGTATGTAGACTCTTCAATTTCTCATTACTTCTTTTTTCTGTAATTAGTTAATTAATTAACATTTGCTAACCATTTAATTATTAGTTACGTAATTTGATTAAATTAATGGTTTTGACTTATTTTCAGGAGTTAACAGCAGCATATATGAAACACTGCATGTTGCATTATCCAATGTACAGAAATATCTTTCCAACGTGGGCTCTTGCTGAATATCTGAAGCGAGTTTAATTCATTGCCTTCTGCAACAAATTAAAATGAAGTTGATTTTGCTTCATGGCTTCCGGCGACGAAAATATGCGCTGCCTTACATACAATTCCATTTACCATTTATAAAATATATAACTAGCAAATTTTGTATTTGTGTGCAAGTGTATGTTAGCATTTTAAATATATAAAATTTTGTATCTCTTTGATATTTCATACTTTTGGTTACAAAGATTTTACAAAAATAAATTTAACAAAGAAAATTACTAAAGTACGTAATTAACTTTAATCATACGATTGAATCAATTAAAATTATTGACCTATACTATCATAGACACCATGAAATTCCTCTCAATGAATGTGTCTCATTTTACATGTAAATTTTTTCAAGGTGGATATGGACCAAGCTTTTGTTCCATCGCCATTTTGAATTTATGTAAGATTCATGGAATGTGCATGTATTGGACTCTTCAAATTTGTCTGTGTAAGTTTGTTTGGTGACCCAAAGAAAAAAGATTTTCGAAAAGAAAAAGGTCCTCTCATTAATGCGCATGTATTGGACTCTTCAAATTTGTCTTATATCTTTCCTCTAAAATTTATTTTGGTTTTAATTTTTTAAGAAACCACAAATTAATTGGTTATACATGTTTCTGTAATTATTCATTTTTAATCCCAATTAAACTACTAAATATGGTTAAATTTTTTTGGTTCCAAAGTTCGAATGCGAGGAGATAAGAGTAATGAGTTTCCTTTGATAACTACTTTCTCTATCTAATTGGAATCATTAACAAACAAGGTCAATGTCAAAAGTGAATCTTTCGTTTTATTGTCAAACAAGCAAAATTAATAATATCTCTCTCATTTCTAATTTGAATGTGACGAATTCAAAGTTACAAGTTACTTTTAATGAGTAATTTTTCAGCTTAGTTAGGATCGTTAACAAAAGATGAAGCTAAATCAAGCTCGAGAGTAAATTTCATACCAAATTAAAAAATAAAAAATTAAGAAATATTAGAGTTGAGAGACAACAAGGTTTCAAGGAAGAGGTCCGCTAGGGACCATGCGATTATGTCTCCGCTTGGCTTTAATTTCTTTCCTCTTGATTGGGCTTGTTAGCCTGGTCTTATTAGGTGTTGAAATGCTTGTTTCTTCTTCATTCTAACACTGTCTTCCTCGATGGTCTTTCTCTTTTTATTTTGGGAAGGTCTTCAGAATATCAAGAAATTTGAGAAACAAAACTCAAGAAATTAAAGAGTGAGTTTGATTCCCATCTTTAGAAACACTTTTTTAAATTTGTTCTTAAACCTATTTTTAAAAATAGATTTTAAAACACAAATTAAAAAAAAAATCTGTTTGGTAAACTAATTTTATTAGAGGAAAAGATGAACTTCACAAATTTTTGAAAGAATTACAAACTATATATCCCGAAATAGTTTTAAAATTTACAAAAACATCCCTGGGTCATAATATCTGAGGACTAAAGGAAAAATATAAAAAACTTTTGGGGTCAAAATATAATTTTAAAAAATTTGAAAAAGGGTAAAATTACATATTAGTCTTAAATCTGGAAAACAAATGTAGTCTAATGCTACAAAACTGTACATTCATTGGAAGAAAGATGAACTTTACAAATTTTTTCAAAAGTTACAGAATGCCCTTAAATATTTTCAAAATTTACAAAAATTTCTCTGTAGGATCATGATATTTGAGGACTAAAATGTAAGTTATAAAAAAAATTGGGGTCAAAATGCAATTTTGAAAAATGTAGAAAAATGGGGAAATTTCACATCAGTCCGAAATCTGCAACATGAATGCAATTTAATCCTAAATCTAAATAAAGGAAATATTTGTAAAATATTACAGATATGTCACCGCATATTTTATAAAAACTAAGTTTAAAACAAGTTTTAATGGTTCTTGACCGGGCACTTTGTCGTGAAGTGCCAAGCAAGTCAAATTAGATTTATACTCGAGCCTCGCAAGTATAAACTGTATTTATTAAAAGATAGTATAGATGCTAACCCAAGGTCGAACTCTCGCGGAACTCATTGTGATGAGGCTAAGAGAACTGTGGCGAAAGCTATAACTTCTATTCTTGAGGGATGTCACGATTTTATTTATCTTAATGAGTCAAACAATACTTGAGAGAAAACCCTAGAGATGGACTATCATAGTTCGTTCATCATGAAGATTAGATAATAAATATGCAATTACTTTTCTATGTTAGAACATGCATTTAAACTATAAACACAATCAATCAAACAATAGAGAGGATACAAGTTAGGATTGGTAACTCATCCAAGACTGGATTTATGAGCTATTTCCAAAAGCTCTTCGGGACAATCTATATTATTGTCACATCGGAACAATAAACAAATATTTATATATATATATATGGCACTCCTAATATGCAAATAAGATATTGTAAACCACCCTTTAGCAAACCCTAAAGGGCTACTTCGTTAATCGTATGAGAGGCAGACTCCGGGAATGCCAATGTCCCATTACTTTAACAAAATATGATCTACTAATATATAACAAACTTTAACAAGTACACTTGAAAGAGTTAGTCATACCTCATAAATGCAACATCAACATCTGGACTTAATAACGAAACATGGTGAACTCAAGTCACATCCTTGAGGCATCCTCAAGTATTTACCTACTTAATTACTCATGCTCTAAGATGAGAACTATTCTAAACTAAAGAGAGAATTGGAGTTTTCTTCGTGAATTGGTGCTTTCTGATTCTTTGAGCGTAGAGTGACGACCTCTATTTATAGTGTGGAGTAGTGTGCTTGTTCCGCAAGTCAATGGGAGAAAATCACCTTTGGGCCGTGGGCTGCGCCGGCGGCCCACCTCAACGGCGCAACGAAATATCTGCGATATTTCGCTTATATCTTCGTATCTTGAATCGTGGCCGTGCAAAACATACTCTACTGCCTTGGAATATTCTGAGCCGCGAGATTTCCAATTTGAGCCGCTGGCTCAAAGAGGCGGCGCAGATCTAGCGTCTTCTGAAGCTTATCTGCTGACGTCATATTCTAGAATATTCCTGAGCCGTGTGAATTCTGTGTTTGAGCCGGCCGCCCACGTGGCGGCGCAGAAATATTCTGTGCTCAACGCGATCTTCTAGAATATTCTGATATTTCCTCCTTGGTTTGGCCTTGTTTGGATATCTGAAACACTAGATAAACCATTAAGTAGCACCTATTTATAAAATACAATAAATAACGCTAATTAACTTATTTTATCCACTTTATTCCACCATACCCTAGTGTTGCCCTTAGCATATTAATTGGTCTAATTCTAATATATTATTATTATAAACATACCAAAAGAAGGCCAAATAACTTGTTCACTTTTGGGCTGATCAGTTCTCTATTTTTATGTTTTAAAAACAGGTTTAAATTTTTTTTTTGTTTTAAAAATCAAATAAAGAAAAAATAGATTATCAAACAAATTTTTTTAGTTTTTGGTTTTTTTTTTTAAAAACAATGAACTATTTTCATAGATTTAAATCAAACATGCCCTAAGTTTTCCAAAGATGACACAAAATGACGAAAAATTTTAAGAAATAAACCGAAAGAGTAGGTAAGATTCCCATAAAAGACACCAACATGATAATCCTTGAACTAGTTCCAAGTCTTCAAAACTTGCGAGGAGAGTTCAACCATGAGAGACGGCTTCTATGGTAAGTTACCGACGTCTAAGTAGGAATAAAATATTGCGTAAACTAACATTTTGGTCCTTGAACTTTATAGGTGGTGGCAGTTTGGTCCTTGAATTTATGAAATTGTACAATCCGATCCTTGAATTATTCAAACGTTTGGCAAATAGGTCCCTCTGTCACCCAGCTGTCCCAAAAAGATATGAGGTGACATGTTACTGGCTGAGTTGGACTGTTAAGTGCTAACGTGGCACATTAACTGCCACGTCAACACCGATTAAACTGAAAAACAAAACAAAAGTGCCACATATGTAATTAACGCCATATCAGCATAAGAATTAAAATAAACAAAACTTCTTACATTTCGTCACTAGGCAAATTGGTCCCTCACTTTAATTTTATTAAATCAGAAAATAAAAAAATTAGTTTGTCCCTAACCCAAACCTAACCCTCCTAGTCGAACCACACCCAAACCCCCCAAACCAAAACCTTCAAACCACACCCAAACCTCTTGAACCACACCCAACCCATCGTGATACCCAACCCACGAACCGAACCATCCACACCCAAACCCTCGAATCGTACCACCCAACCTATCCACACCCAAACTCCCAAACCATCGAACCCTAACCATCTCAACCCATTTCCCAAACCCTCACTTGTTAAACCCGTTCAATAACCCATTTCAAAAGAGAGAGTGAGAGAGTCAAGGTTGCCGGCGATTTCAGTGGATTTTCCGACGATATTGGTGAGTTTTCCTCCTTCAAACTTTCTGCGTTTTTCACTTTAGTCCCTCTATGCATATTTGCCTTTTGTCATTTTCTGGTCCAAATTCCGAAAGATTAATGGACTAGGGAGTAAATTGGAACATTTGGAAGTATTGTACACACATTTCTGAATTATATTTTGTGAACTTGGGACTGAAATGAAAGGAATTTAAAGATTTCAGGCCTAAACTGTAATTTCAACCACTCATCTTTATATGATTTTACACTAAATTTGCGTGTCTTGTTTTGTTTTCGATTTATGAGATTTTATTCCTCACAGAAATGAGTTCTTCAAAAGGATCGTATAGCGTGGATTCTTCAAGGAGAAAGCGAAAATTTGGGGCAAAGAAATGTCGGTGTGGGTGTAATGTGTTAATGTTAACTGCTTGAACTCCTCAAAATTATGGCAAAGATTTTTTGTAGATGTCCTTTTTATAAGGTATTGATGTAAAGCGTTGTTGTGGCTTGTTCAAGTGGGTAGATGAAGATAGTAGCTCAAGTGAAGAGAAGGGTGAAGTGTTGATTGACTTGCTTGCTCTGAAGAAGAAAAGGTACAGGGAATTGAAGAAGGAAAATGAAATGTATCAAGAACAATTGAGAAGGTTGAGAATGATTATTTGGCTTTTCGTTGGTGTCGTTGTCATTATGTTGGTTTGTTTTTTAAGTGTTTTGAATTATTGCAAGTTAATGTGATGAACCAAAAATAATGTATTGTTTGTTTGTTTATGCAATTTGACTCATGTAGTGTAAAACTTTATGGTTAATGAGATGTGTATCACTCTTATTTTTTTATGGTGTGAATTGGTTAATGAGTTGTTAATTGGTTTTGGTATTGGATGAAGCATGGATGCTAAAATTGGCCAAAATTGGGCATAGTCTGAGTCATGGTTGCAGGTGTAGAGAAATTGACTTCCTTTGCACTATTGTACAAACAAGACCCCGAAATATTGTTAATTGTTTATTTTTTTTGTACAAAGAAGTTCCTGGAAAATATTGACAGTTAAAAAACTTTTGTAAGTCCCTGCCTATTTTTTTGACAATTGTACACACCTGTAAACACCTGGAAATTACAAAACTCAATGCCAGTAATCCTATTTTTTGTAGATCAACATTATAAGATTCACATTTGGATCAACATGCCAACAATACTATACATCATCATAATCATCAAACCACCTCTTTCTTTTGCAATTATATTTCCCTACATCATTGGGCAAGGAGTTGACTTGTGCATCTATTGTATAAACAGATCCTTGAAATATGGTCAAGCGTTTATTGTTTTTGTACAAAGAAGTCCCTAGAAAATGTTGACAGTTAAAAATTTTTCGCAAAGTCTCTGCCTATTCTTTTGCATATCCCAGTTTTACCAAACTGATTTAGACAATTGTACAAACTTGTAAATTGCAAAAACCAATGTCATCCAACAATTGTGTAAATTAACTTGATAAGATTCATATTTAGATCAACATCCCAACAACCCTACACATCATCATACTAGCAATTTTTTAGCAATTTCTATACATCATTGTGCAAGGAAATTACAGAAAATCTATAAAAACTTCGTACATCATATAGTATTCATAACAGTCATCAATCCAAAAGAAATGCATCAAGCTTGGCATTCAAAAAATAACTCATCAAACTTGGCCCCAACAAGTGTGTAGACTCTTTAATTTCTCAATTCTCATCACTTTTTTATATAATTAATTAATTAACTAACATACTAATTATAACCATTTAATTAGTTAAGTAATTTAATTAAATTAATGCTTGTGACTTATTTTCAGGAGCAAAGATCAGTATTTATGCGACACTGCATGATGATCCAATGCACAAAAATATCTTTCCAATGTGGGCTCTCGCTGTATATCTGAAGCGAGTTTAATTAATCCATTGCCTTCTGCAACAAATTACAATGAAGATTCTCTTGCTTCATAGCTTTCCACGACGAAAATATGCGCTGCCTTACAATTCCATTTACTTATTCAATTATGTAAACTATTGGATATTGTTGAAAGATGAGTTCACTCATGGTAGATTAGACCGAGTTAAATATAATCAGATATAATAATATAAATTATTACTATTTGGTGTATCTTTCAGAATTTGATTTTTGAGAAGATATTCCAAATCAATCTCACTATATATATTTTTCAGAATTTGATTTTTAAAAATATTTATGGAATATTTTTATAAAAATTATATGTTAATATTAAAATGTGTTGAAATAATTAAAAATTAAAAATTTCAATCCTATTGTTTATCAAATAACGGCCACAAGGGCCAGGGCACAAAGAGTAAAGTCAAATTCTGGACCTTCCAAAATTAATTATAGTCTTAAATGCATGCATTTATTAGTACAATCATGGTAGGTTGTAAGTTGCATCATGGCGAGGTTCCTAGAATGATCCAGTTAATTACTTATACTTAATAGTTATACTCCCTTCAATTTATAATATCTATTATAGTTTTAGAAATTTTTATGTTTTAAAATATCTACTCCGTTTGATTTTGAATATCTACTTTTTTAAAATTATTTTTATTTTAAAATATTTGATGTTTTATAAATTTAAGAGAACATTAATTATTTTTTTTATCATTCTATTCTTATTAAATATAGTAGAGTTATAAATGAATAAACATTTTCCAAGTAATTTAATAGGGATAGTTTAATTTTCTTTTATCTCATTTCTCTCTTCATTATAGGTGAGCTAAGCATTTTCTTGGTCTGTGTGTATTTACCTTAAACATCATATATATAGAACCGGAGGAAATATTATTTTACAAAATTAATAAAATATTACCTATTTTTTTTTTACAATTTCATCTCTACCTATTCTCTTTTAGAATAAATACTGTAAATTGTAATAAGTATTATTTGAAAACAGAAAATAATAAATAAGAGTAATGTAATCTTTTTATCTGATATTTTTTTAAGTTTAAGGTGAATTAATCATCTCTTTAATCTGTGTGAACCCACTAAAATATAGTAGATATTGTAAACCAGAAGGAATATGATATCTTTGACTTCAATTTAAATCATGTGTATAAAAAGATTTTGTTAATAAAGATAAAATTCATTTTGATAATATCTTTACATTTTAAGAAATATTAGTCTTTAATTGTTGCCATAAAGATATCATTTAATTCTTTCCAAAAATAATTATATTATATATTCATAGAATTCAGTTAATTTTTCGAAAATGTCCCTATTTTTTGTTTTTTTAAAAGATAATTGTGTTATTGATTTAAATCTCCTCATAAAATAAATAAATAAATAAATATGACCACTGGTGTTTCCAAATATTATAAAAACCCTCACGCTTTCATACGTTTAATTTAATCATGGTGAAAATTAAATTTGAACTCTCTGTGAAATAATCTGTTAAAGTTGGCGAATTTCATACTAATAATCTTGGAGCTTTGGGAAAAAGAGACATTACCACGTGTTGGGTCGAGTCAGTCAAATTATGGTATTAATTAATTAGATTATTGTTTTTTTAAGCCAAATTAATTAGATTATTGTTTTGTTGTGACGAAATTAGAGTTGTATTTTTATTAACAACTATACCTTTAGCACAGTGATATATAAGTTTTAGTACAAATATGATTACTTTCGAGAAATTTGTAAGAAATTAAAAAACCAAAAATAATAATGATAAGGACTCGATAAAAAAATATATATATTAGGTCAGGTGAATAGATTTTTTGTGGTTCTAATACTAATAGTATGCTTCAATAATATGTGCTGACATTATTTAATTTAAAGAAAAATTGCACATAATCCATACCCAATAGCAAAATGTGAAGTGTTTGCTCAAATGTCATAAATCTCATGTCAATATTGTTAATTGGTTAAAATAAAGATTTGGACCCTAATACTTATCCCAAATTCTATTTTAGTCCTTAATATTTTTTTATATATTTCTTATTGATGAATATTATCCAACAATTCCATTTTGGTATTTAACTATTGAATATGGTCATATTTTTCTCATTTTAAGTCTGAATGTGATGAAATTTGAGTTATGAGTAAGTCTTGACAAACTTTTTCTTTATCCAATAAGGATTATTCACAAACAAGGTTGAATCAGACTTGAAATTAGTTTTAAAATGGGCCACTCATTTCATAAAATTGATCATATCTTTCTCATTTCAAGATAGAATACGACGTAATCATAGCTATGATTTACTCTTGATGGGTTCTTTCACTGCCTAGTTGAATAGTTTTCTAAAATTTGGTCTTAGTATTTTGATTAAACCTATTTTTGAAGTACAATTTGAGCTTGTTTGTCAATGTCCTCAACTGAACAGGAAGAACTAGCTAGTCATCAACAGTACGCTATGGTTGCATTCAGATTTAGCTTAAATGAGAGAGATATAATATAACTGATAATAGACCCAATAATTAGGAAGCCCAAATGGCATAATATGTCCTTGGCCCAATGCGCCACAGGCCCACCAAATGGGTTGTATGGACGTGAACGCCCTACATCTCGCCAGGGCGAAGATGCCCAGGGTCACGAAGGATATGGGCGTCCACATACGAAGGAATAAGGAAACATTCCCTAAATCAATTAGGAACCAATCAAGGATCGGCCAAGATCCGCTGTCAATCAAGGCAAATCACTTAGAGATCCTCTCCCTGGATGACGCCTTGGCCATCAAGGCACCTTTCACAGAAAAGGGAATTACGTGGGAGCCAAGGATCACAATCAGATCAGCCAGGATCACAATCAAGCATCCTGACATTTATGGCAAGATCACACCAGATTGCCCTCAGCTAGTATAAAAGGTTAGCCCTTCACACTGGAAAAAGGTACGCTCTCTACTCAGTCAATTGACGTTATTGAGCTCATAACCCTTACTAACTTAAGCATCGGAGGTGAATCGCAGGGCCACCCTGTGTGTTCATTGACTTGCAGGTAACCTTCAACCCAGAGTTGCCTCACCTGAACCAGGTAATGACAACTCATTAAAAATAATTTATAATTTGAATTTTGTCACATGATATATATATATATAATCAAATTTAATAATTAAAGACTAATCATAAAATTTATTAAAAAAACATTAACAATCAAAAGCAGAATAAAAAAAATATCAAAAACTAAAATAAAATTAAAAATAAATATTATGGATCAAAATAAAATTTTGATCTACAATAAATATGGGATGTTACGAGTAGAGATGTGATGTGACTCTAGAGAAGAACCGAAGATACCGTTACAGCCTTACTATCATACGTGTCGCTCTTGTTTTCCACGAATACCTTCTCTTTCAAATAAATTATGATTATGATATGATTATGATTATGATTATGATTTTTAGACATTAGTGCTATACCCAAAAAAAAGGAAGATATACCGTTGAAGAATTATATATGACAAGTCCAAATATAGAAATAATGCATGCATGGGTTTGGTTCTATATATTGGTGTTGGAAGCTAAGGTGAAGCTAAGGTCCTCATAAGTGTGAGATAAGATGTGGAGACTAAAGATAGGAGATGGAGGGAAAGACCCTTATATCTTCAGCACAAATAAATTCGTCGGCCGACAGATATGGGAGTTTCATGCCGGCGACGGCACGCCGGAGGAGCAAGCCGAGGTTGAAGTTGCACGTCAAAATTTTTACGCTAATTGCTTCCATTTCAAAGCTTGTGGAGATCAACTATGGCGATTTCAAGTACTGTTTTTTTTTGACAAATTATATTGATTCTATTAGTTTATAAAGAAAGTAACATTAGTCTGTGAAAGATCATTGAGCTCAAAATTTAATTATAAAATATTGAAATATACAATTCAGTTTCTGAAAGATTCAAACAATATACTTTTTAATCTAAAAAAGGATTATAAAATATATCATTTTATTATTTCACGAACTGAATAATATACTATTTAATTTGGTCGGTCATATGTTTCAATTTTTTGAAAATTTATTTGTCAACCCTATAATATTTCAAGGACCAAATTGTTAGTTTAATTTATTAAAAATAGGCCAAAGTGAAATTTTGGTCTCATATCTTTTGCTTAGTTCCCAATTTGGTCTTTTATCTTTTTTTGTTGCAGTTTAATTTGGTCGTATATCTTTGCAAAAGGTCCCAATTTTGGTCCCATATCTTTTAGTCAAATTGCAGAATTATTCTGATATCTTTGCAAATGGATCAACCATTAAGCATTACTTAATCCTTTTATAAAGATATGAGACCACTTCTAAACTTGACCCAAAGATATAAGACCAATTCTGCAATTAACCCAAAGATATGAAACCAAACCTGCAACAAAAAAAGGTATGCAACTAAATTGAGATATGACCCAAAGATATGAGACCAAAAGTGTAACAAAAAAAATATGACACCAAATTGTGATTTGAACAAAAGATATTGGACCAAATTTTGCATTTTTAGCCTTAAAAATATTTGATTTGAGTTTTGAGATGATGACCTATTGCATGTCGATGTGGGTTCAGTTTCTTAGAGAAAAAAAGTTCAAACAAACAATACATGGTGAGAAGATAGAAGAAGGAGAGGAAATAACACATGAGAAAGTCTCAAACACAGTGAGAAGGGCATCACGTTATCTTTGTGCATTGCAATCCAAGGATGGTCATTGGCCTGCTCAAATTGCTGGACCCCTCTTTTTCATGCAGCCTTTGGTAAGCTTAATATGCTTATATATATATATATATAATTTATTTAACTTTATACCCTTTGTATCAAATACTACATAATTATTTTTTAGCTAATTAATTACAAAAATGATATAATTCTAACTGTTAGTGGTGTGTGTATGTGTATATATAGGTATTTTGTTTGTATATTACAGGGCACCTTGATAAGGTATTATCAAAAGAGCACAAAAAGGAGATCCTTCGTTACTTATATTATCATCAGGTAAAGTTTCAAATATATAGATATATACATAAACTATAATATTATGTGAAATATAATGAAAAATTAAGTGCGTTTGTATATATATATATTGGTATATTGGAAAATGGAAGAATGAAGATGGAGGATGGGGACTACATATAGAAGGTCATAGCATTATGTTCAGTACTGTATTCAGTTATATATGTATGCGTATTCTTGGAGAAGGACCTAATGGTGGTGAAGACAATGCTTGTGTTAGAGCACGAAATTGGATTCTTGATCATGGTGGTGTCACTTACATACCTTCTTGGGGAAAAACTTGGCTTTCTGTAAGTTACACCTTTAATTTTTTTTTTTAATTGCTTGAACTATATTAAGTATCTTCCTTATTAACTTTGTAAAATAGATTAAACTTATATAACTTTGTTTTAAGACAACTTAAGATATTTTAACCATTATTAATTGTCATAGTTCTTAAAATCAAAAGTTTAAGTAAAATTGACCGGACCCGTTGCTAGGTGGCCAAAATACCGGAAATTTGTTCTTTGAGTGATTATCTATGACCTAAAACAATAATTAAATAAAGCAATAATATTTTTGGGGTTTTTGACTAAAAGACCGAATTGAAAAGCAATAATAATAAATTATCGGATTAACCAAATTGAGAGAGTACCCGACAGAGCAATTGGATTAAGCAATCATCACTACTAAAGATAAATGGAGCGTCTCACACAAATCATCCTAAGGTAGTCACTAATAACTCAATGACTTAGGTTAACAATGTTATCATGAAAATACCTCAAACAAGATAAGTCATAACAAGAATTGAAAACCTTCATTCAATTGATGATAAAGAAGATCAAGAAACATAATCTTTATAACAAATACCATTGTCAAAGCTATATACCTATAATTATAACCAAACTAGTATAGACTCTAGGGTTACAATCAAGATATAATCAAAGAAATAAAACCAAGTTCTTAATCAAGAATCAGAATTCACAAATAGTTCTCAGGTCCAACTAGAAATCAAGAACAATAAAGTAAAACCCTAATTCTAGTGTGAGAAAAACTCCCTAATGGTGAAACCCTAGTTCATGCTTTGCTCCAATGCTCCTCCGGGTATGAGTGTTTAGGCGCTCATGGTGGACAGATGAACAACTTCAGAATTGACTGCCATGATTCCACAAAAAGCTTATCCCCAAGCAAGCGTGTCCTCCAAACTAACCTCAGGAACCCTCATATATGAAAATTATTAACCAAGATAAAGAATGTGTAAAACTCTCTCCAAGCAAGCGTGTCCTCCAAACTGACCTCAGGAACCCTCATATATGAAAATTTCGGCTTATCCCCAGAAAATCTAGGTCAGAATCATCAAAATTGTGCTTGGGCCTAATTAATTAAAATTAGCCGCAAACCCAGCGCGAGACCCGCCGCGGCTGTGCATGGCGGCGGTTTCGGCGGCTGTTTTTCCAGAGCTTTAGTTCTTCTCGGTTTGGTCCCTGACTCGTCTCCAAACATCCTTGAGCCTTCCTCGAAGCATTTCAGCACTTTGGACTTTATTAAAACCTATCAAGGACATCGAGAAACTAAGTGAATTCTCAGGATAACTAGGATCAATCAGATAATAAAGATTAAACCCGAGGAAACCACTCAATTAATCACAAAATAGTCCAAATAATCATCAAACCTCAAGGCATCATATTTTATCATAAAAGACATAAAGACATGCAATTGAATCCCAAATGAATATAAAATGCCCTAAAATGTCATTAAAATATATGATGAAATATGGTCAGATCAGCTATACATCTATAATTATAACCAAACTAGTATAGACTCTAGGGTTACAATCAAGATATAATTGAAAGAATTAAAACCAAGTTTTTAATCAAGAATCAAGAATTAGATTCACAACTAGTTCTTAAGTTCAACTAGAAAACAAGAACAAGAAGAGAAAACCCTAATTCTAGTGTGAGAAAATCTCCCTATATGAAACCCTAGCTCATGCTTGCTCCAATACTCCTCACGGTATGAAGATTTAGCTGCTCATGGTGTAGAGATGAACAAATTCAGGTTGAATTGCCATGACCCCACAATAAACTCCAAGAAGATGAATGATTGCCAAGAACCGAGAACAAGAATGTGTATTCTCTCTCAAAACATGCTTAACCCTTGAAATTGACCTAAAGATCCTTTTTATACTTAATTTTCGGCCAAAACCAGGTTGGGTAAGGTCAGAAACATCAAAATTGGGCTTGGGCTTTAATAATTAAAATAGCCGCAAATCATGCCGCGGGTCTTGCCCACGGCCAACTCCACGGCTTCATCTGGAAAAGTGCTAAAATTGTGCAATTTGGTCCCTGACTCGTCTCCAAAGATCCTCGGGTCTTCCTTTGAGTATTCCAATAATGCTTTGGACTTCCTTTTAAACCTATCAAGATAGTGAGAAACTATGTGAATTCTCAGAGTAAAAAGGATCAACAAATAATAACGATTAAATCCGAGAAAAACCACACAATTGATCACAAAATTATCAAAATAAACATCAAACCTCAAAACATCATATTTCATCATAAAAAGGACATAAAGACAAGCAATTGAACCCAAATGAATATAAAATGCCTTAAAATGTCACTAAAATGTATGATAAAATATGATCAGATCAAAAATTTGTATGGAGGGTCTAAAATTGGATCATAAACTCGAATAATAAAATTGAAAGAGTTTATCTAAAGGCAAATGATAAGTTTTTAAAGACAATATGCCTTTCATTAATCAAGTTAAATGTAGCAAAATATTTATAACTTTCATGAATTCAACACTCATTAATCAAATAAATTTAAATATCTAATATTAATGTCATCTTAACAAATTAATAATATAACATAACAAAGAAATTGAAATAAACACATCGATGATGACAATGGTGGTGAAGAAGCTAGATGTATGATGAGGGGCATGATGGAGAAAATAATGATATAGAGTACGGTGACGGAAATGATGATGATGGAAAAGATTATGAAGATAGAATTTTTGAAAAAAATTTGTTAACTTGAGTGTTTATTCTATTTTTTTGTGCAAGTTAAAGTTTAATTTTAAATCTTAAAATCATGTGATTTTACCCAAGTTTAACTTGATTTTAGCAGTTTACGATTTAAGAACTTATTTTACAAGATTTTAGTATGTGTTTTACAATTTAACTCCCAATTTTAACAACCATTCTAATTACTATTGGATAATCCACATAGCATGAGGTCAATATAATGAGCATATTTCTTATGGAAACCTTAATTTCGGCCTATTTCTAAATGGGATGGTATACTCCAACCCTTTTACAAAAGATTGCTCATAATATGTTTGTCCGTTTTATATTGTTATTCTTGTAAATGATTTGATGATATGTTTTTTATTACAACTTTTTAAGTCATAAATGAAAAAATTGAAAATAGAATAAAACATAAGAGATCAATAGAGTAATTAACCTTACCATCAATTTATTGCTCTACCATCTAATAATTGATATTCTATTTCAGATACTTGGTTTGTTTGAATGGTCTGGATGCTACCCTATGCCTCCTGAGTTTTGGCTGCTTCCTTCGTTCCTTCCTATAATGAATCCACGTAACTCAATTCATTAGTATTGAATTAAATATTTATCTTTATGTTTTAAACTTAAATCTCTCTTTAATAACTTGTGTACATTATTTCACCTTAAATTAATTGATTTTTTTGTTGGCCTGAATTAAACTAATTGATTAAATGCAGATAAAATGTGGTGTTATTGTCGATCTATCTGCATGCCAGTGTCTTACTTATATGGGAAAAGATTTGTTGGTCCAATCACACCACTCATTCTTCAATTGAGAAAAGAACTCCATGTTCAACCTTATCATCAAATTAATTGGAGCAAAGCTCGTCACCTTTGTGCAAAGGTAACACATATCCATCTATTTATATATAAGAGAAAACTTACTATTTGGTCCATGAATTTATATCGAGTTAACTAATCAAGTCCTAAATAATTGAAATACACGATTTGGTTTCAGAAATATTTTAATTATCAACTATATGGTCCCTCATGACGATTTGATTCCTGAATTTGAACTAATTTTATACAAGCAAAACCTGTGAAAGAGATGAACAAAACAGAGCTCAGGATGGTGCGAAAATGGAGTTTTTCTGGCGGGTGAACAATGCTTCCAATGGTGGTGGTGGTGGTGGTAGTGAAGATAATGATTCTTTGAGCTGAGGGACCAAAATGAAACTTTGAGCAAACTTGAGGGACTAAAATAGTACTTTGGCCCAAAAAAATTGAGGTTAGGGTATAATTGACAATAATGTAAAACGTTAGGGGCATAACTGACACAAAACAAACGTTAGGGGCATAACTGAAACTGACTCCGAACGTTAGGGGCACTTTGCCTTTTATATTTTTTGGTCTCTGAATTTGTACTAAATGAATACTTTTTATCCTTGAATTTGAACTAATTTTATACTTTTTGGACCCCGAATTTGTACTAAATGTATACTATTTGGTCCCTGAATTTGAATTAATTTTATACCTTTTGGTACTATTCAATCATTGAATTTGTTCTTTTTGTTCCCCAAATTTGACCGAAGAGTCAAATCATTGAGAATTCACTTATGTACATTGATATGATTATCACATATATATATAGGTCAAAATGCATTTTTGGTCCAATAAATTTTTCTCAAGTCTCAATTTGGTCCCATACCTTTATTTTGTTGCATTTTTGGTCTCATATCGTTGCAAAATGTTGCAGATTTGGTCACGTATCACTTTTGGTTCTATATTTTTTGATAAGGTTGTAGAATTTATTTATATCTTTGCAAAAAGTTTCACCGTCAGTCTCAGTTGACCTAAAGATATTGGACTAATGCTGCACATGATTGATCCAAAGATATAAGACCAATTCTGCAACTTGACACCAAAAGAGATAAGACCAAATTGAGACTTGAGCAAAAATTGTGAGACCAAAAGTGTACTTTGACTATATATATTTATATATTTATATATTTATGTGTATGTATAACACACACTCATTTTTTTTTTCATTGTTACTAAATAATTAATGTCTTCAAATTATTTCATGTATTATAGGAAGATCTTTGCCGTCCACATACCTTGATACATGATTTTATGTGGGATAGTCTGTATTTACTAATGGAGCCACTTCTTGGGTGTTGGCCCTTTAACAAGTTAATGAGAGAGAAGGCCCTCCAAATAACGATAAAACACATTCATTACGAAGATGAGAATAGTAGATACATGACCCTTGGATCTGTGGAAAAGGTATTATTTCATGTTTAATTAGTTAATAAACCATCAAATGAATTGGACTCGATCAACATGCATAGGTAATAGCATAATTCTTATATTAATTAAAATTTATTTTTATGCTTGTCACAGCCTTTATTTATGCTAGCTTGTTGGGCTGAAGACCCAAATGGAGATGCCTTCAAAAAGCATCTTGCTAGAATTTCTGATTATTTATGGATATCAGAAGATGGAATGACCATGCAGGTAAATTTCATGATAATTACTTATGACTCAACAAGGTATATTTTTCAATGAAATATATTTTTTCATATACATGTAACACATCCAACTTAAGTTAACAACAACTTCAATTATATTTTTGTTTTATTGAAAAAATTAAATTTTTCATAAAGTAAAAAAGTTTTGGATTTGATGTGTACTATTTATGTGCAGAGTTTTGGTAGCCAAACATGGGATGCTGGCTTTACCATTCAAGCATTAATTGCCACTAACCTAATTGAAGAAATTGCTCCTACACTTGCAAAAGGACATTATTTCATCAAGGAATCTCAGGTGATAGATCTCCTGCTTCATTCTAATAAGGAAATATTTTTTTGTTGACTAATATACTTAATTATGTAATCTTTTAGGTGACTTGTATTCAGTTAATTGTTATTGTCAGAGTTGAATATTATTAGTAGAATAAGAAATTAAGTATTTGGACCTTTTAACCTATTGAGCCTAGGTTAAGTAATTCTTATAGAGTTATAATTTGAAATACTTATAAATATATTAGTAGTGACTGGGGAAGGATGACTTTAATTGGGAGATGATTCATTCATCAACATTGTAAACCCTATTTCAATATTGTGTAAGCTACAACGACCGAATTACTTTACATTGACCGTGTTTATCTATTCTTCTCTCTTTTCCATATTCTTTATATTTTGTTTGATCTTTGAATGGTTGTTGGGACTTTGGGAGACAATCTGAATCCTAACACTATATTTATATATTCATATAAACATATGCCTCTCTACATAGGAAATAAATGGTGTATGTAAAAGAATAATTTTGTTAATCTTTCATTTCAAAATTTATCATAATTGGTCAGGTTAAAGACAATCCTTCTGGTGACTTTAAGAGCATGTATCGTCATATTTCTAAAGGATCATGGACTTTCTCTGATCAAGATCATGGATGGCAGGTTTCTGATTGCACAGCAGAAGGTTTGAAGGTGATTAATTAATTAACTATCTACTTAATGAAAAAACATGTGTAATTGTTCAACTTCACCTTTTATATCATTAATCAAGAGACGAAAATATTGTTTTCCTTTTTAGTGTTGTCTTCTTTTGTCAAAGTTGCCCTCAGAGATTGTGGGTGAAAAGATGGAGCCAGAGAGATTGTATGATTCGGTCAATATAATATTGTCATTACAAGTGAGTCTTTTTAAATATGAACCAATTAATTATTGGATGTATTGTTCATGTTTGTACTAAATTTTGATAGATTTTTCCTTTTTTATCCTTTTAATGATTTAATATTGCAGAGTAAAAATGGTGGTTTAGCAGCATGGGAGCCCGTCAAAGCCCAAAATTGGTTGGAAGTAAGAATTTTTCAATTTCTTCACTGGCTAAATGAATACAGTAACCAACAAAATGCCTGCGTCAAATCATTATTAAAAATAGGGTAAATTACACTTTGGTATCTTATTCTTTCAAAAGTGACATTTTAGTACCCTGTTCTATACGCCGTTAACACTTTGATACACAAAACTTTTTATCGTTATCTATTGACGGAAAAAAGCACGTGGAGGTCAGGTGCATGGTCTAAAACACGAAATTCAACATTGTAAATTCAGATTTCACGATTCAACCTCCTAAAAACATGATTCAATACATACTTGAAGGTAGTCGATTTCGAGTTTTTTTTAGTCTGAATCGTGAAATCTAAGTCTAGGAGGATGGATTTTGTGTTTTTTACCATGCACGTAACTTGCACATGCTTTTTTCCCTAAAAAAAGTAATGAAAAAGAAGTTTTAGATACCAAAGTATTAACGATTAATAAAATAGGATACTAAAATGTCACTTTTGAAAGAAAATGACACCAAAGTAAAATCGGTCCATACCTCAGAATACCAAATTGTAATTTACCCTTATATAATAACAAAATAATGATGTGTAACTTACACTTGACTAACTTATATCTTAAAGAGTAACAAATTAAACACCTTCAAAACTAAAACACAAAAAACCAAAATCATCAATAATACAATCATTAGTCTTTTAACCGTCCATTTTCTGTACTTATTTTCACTAATATTCAGGATAAATAATTTTAGGACAAAAAATAAGATTTAGCCCAAAGATTCAGGATCAAAATGATATAATTAGCAATACTCATAATGCAATTTGGTTGTGTTGGATCGGATGAGCAGGTGTTCAATCCCATAGAATTTTTGGAGAACACAGTAATTGAGCATGAACATGTTGAATGCACTGGAACAACAATTCAAGCTCTAGTTTTGTTTAGTCAGATGTATCCTGAGCATAGGAAGAAAGAGATTAAGAATTTCATTGATAAAGCTATAACATTCATTGAAGATTCACAAAGAGAGGATGGTTCATGGTATGGGAATTGGGGAATTTGCTTCACTTATGCTACTTTTTTTGCACTTGGTGGTCTTGCTGCAGCTGGCAAGACTTACAACAATTGTGTTGCCATACGTAAAGCTGTCAATTTTCTACTCACCACACAAGCTCATGATGGTGGGTGGGGTGAGAGTTATCTTTCATGCACGAAAAAGGTATTATATATGTATATATCAATTTGAATTCACTATAATACTAATTGGTCAAAATGCAAATTTGGTCTCATATCTTTTTCCCATTTCCCAATTATTGTCTAGTGTCTTTTTTTTTTGGTTGCATTTTTGGTTTTATATCTTTGTAAAAGGTGCCAATTTGGTCCCATACCATTTTTTGTCTCATATCTTTTATTCAGATTGCAAAATTGGTCTCATATATTTGCAAAACGATGAACTATTTAGTTGATCTTTTTGCACCTGAACCAAAAATATAGGACCAATTTTGTAGTTGACCCAAGTGTAACAAAAAAAAAAGATGTGAGACCAAATTGAGAACTGAGCAAAAGAAATGAGACCAAAGGTGCGACAAAAAAAATATGGGACTAAATTGAGAACTGAACAAAAGATATAGGACCAAATTGAAACTTTGGCCATACTAATTTTAGTTAGTTCCTTATTATATGATGCAGAAATATGTACCCCTCGAAGGAGGACGATCCAATGTAACACAAACAGCTTGGGCTTTGTTGGGTTTAATTCATGCGGGGCAAGTAAGTCAATTAATAATTTTGATACCAAAATTTTCTATTTTTCGGGCAATCTTAATTGTAGCAATTATCGAAAATTATTGAACTGAACAGTAACAATTATAAATTGTAGCAATTATCAAGAAATCGCTACCTATAATTTGACACCAAAATTTTGTGTTTTTGTGGGAAATTATTGGTAACGATGTTAGGGAGGTCGCTGCTAATACTTATACTTTTGATAGTAACAAATTTCACTATTGAAACTTATTTATAGCAATTATCAACAAGTCACTACCGATTATCAATAGCAGCAACTTGAATGAGTGGGTGATAATATCTATACTTTTGGTAGCGCCTTATGTTGCTAGTAAATATTATTTGTTGGGATTGTTAAGAAATCGCTACCTGTAATTTTGGCACCAAAAGTTTCTTACTTTTGAGGGTAATTATTGGCAACGAATTCAATAAAACCGCTGCTAATACCTATACTTTAGGTAGAGACAACATTACGGAGGTTTCTTAACAATCACAACAAATAATATTTACTAGCAATCAATATTTATTTTGACAATCGTTGCTAACTCATGCAATCAATATTTATTTTGACGTTTTATTTGGTTGGATAGGTTGAAAGAGACCCAATTCCTCTTCATCGGGGAGTGAAATTGCTCATCAATTCTCAATTAGAGAATGGAGATTGGCCCCAACAAGTGTGTAGACTTTTTACTTTTTCGTTTCTTTCTCATTACATTTTTATATAGAAATAATTAATTGGGATTAACCAATTAATGGTGAATTGTTTTCAGGAACTAACAGGAGTATTTAATCGACACTGCATGTTGCATTATCCAATGTATAGAAATATCTTTCCAATGTGGGCTCTCGCGGAATATCTAAACCGAGTTTCATTGCCTTCTACAACGATTTAACATGAAGCTACAATGTATTGGATCTGTGTGCAAGTGTGTATGAAAATTTTAAATATAAAAAATTCTCCAACTCCTATATTTCAAACTTATGGTTATAATTTTTTTTTTACATTATCATACAATGATAATAAGGTAAAATGCACTTTAGTACTCTGTGGTTAGGATCGAATCTACTTTGGTATCCTAAAAGACAAAATTTGACACTTTGGTACCATGTGGTTATTTTCCGTCAAGATTTAAAGGAAAATTGTTAGCACTTTTACAAAAATTAAAAAATACCCCCAAATAGTTTGAAAATTTATAAAAACGTCTATAGATCATAATATTTGAGGACTAAAATGAAAATTATAACAAAAATTTGGGGTCAAAATGTAATTATGAAAAATATTGGAAAAAGAATAAAATTACAGATTAGCCCTAAATCTGGAAAATAAAATGAAGTTTAGTCCTAAAACTGTGTGGTTCGATGGTGAGAAGATAAACTTTAAAATATTTTTGCAAAAATTACAGAATGCCCCAAATAGATTCAAAATTTACAAAGAAAGTCCCTAGATCATGATATTTGAGGACTAAAATAAAAATTACAAAAAATTTTTGGCGTCAAAATGTAATTTTGGAAAATAGAAGATAATTTACATATTAGTCATAAATTTGGAAAATAAATCCAGTTTAGTCCTACCCATATTCAAATACAACTACTTAAATAAAATTTTGAAAGTAAACTTGAATAATTTGAAGAAATTCCCATCAACTAACTTACAAATTACATAATTAGTATTAGTTTTCACTAAGTAATTTAATAAATTACCAAAATATTTATTTTTTTATGAAATTATAATAAAACTATAATTTTTTCATGCAAGTTATTCAGTAAGTTATGATAGCAAAATATGATGATCTAACTATAATATTTTATCTTTAAAATACATAATTACAATAAATATAATTATTTTAGTAAAATAGTAACTTAAATTTAGCAGTAAGTATAATATTTTAAACATCAATAGTCAAGTATGTTTTGTAATTTAATTCAATTGGTATATTTAATAAAATAATTAAATTAATTATGATCATATATTTTAGTAAATGAATCTTATTATAATGTGCCCCAAAGAGTACTTTGAAAAATATAAAAGTTTGTTGAGCTTAAATGGAAGATAAATCAAACAATAAAGATACATATGTTGGAGATTATAGAGCAAGCGCAGCGGAAAAAAGTAAAATTAAAATTTTACAAAACCTTATAATCTCCTCCAAAGGATCCACTACTTGTGTTTATACCATAAAGAAAAGACGTTTACCTAAATCAAACGGTTGCTTTGAAAAATCGCAATTCCAAGAAGTCCACAGACTCGTGTCCTTCCTCTGCCGGTGATCCACACGAACAGTTTGGCAGATACTCGGGTGCTAGCCTCCAATCTCTTCTCCAAGAGATTATGAGACCTAATCTACAAATCTTGATACTTCAAGAACACTTCTTGAAGTATCCAAGAACCAAAGTGGCGCACAACTATTCAAGAGATAAGCACTCTCCCAAGAAACAATTTCTTGGCACCTCTCTCTCTCTCTCTTTCTCTCACACCCAAATCGCCTCTTAGCCCTAGGATTAGGGTTAGGTCGAATTTTTCCTTCCACCCTTGGTTTAGGCGACTTGTGTGGTATTTATAGAGTCTCACTCTTGAAATAGGGAATTACCAAATCTAATTAGGGAATCCCCAAATCTTGATCATAAAATTACATTAATATTATAATTCAAGATTAAAAGGCAATCTTAATTTAAATTTCAAGATCATATCTTGAAATCCAAATGTTGAAAGCACACTTCCCATTGGTTGGAGTGAGTCAAGAGGATTTGAATTCTTAATTAAAATATTACACTAATATCTTAATTTAAATTCAGAATACATTCTTCAAATTCAAACTGCAAGATCAAATCTTGCATATGACTCTCCAAGAATGCGCCACCCTCTTGTGTATTTTATAGGAATTTAATAAATAAGATAACAATCCTAACTCTTAGGAAGTTATAACCATCTTATTAATATCCTTGACATATTGAATTAAAATATTACCCTAATATCTTAATTCAAATTTGAATCTTGAATTCAAATTCAAATCTTGAATTCAAATTAACAAAAACATATTTCATTAATTAATTCAAGAGTGAGGCGCCACCCTCATCTTGTTATCTTTCAATATTAGAGAATTTAATAAATCAATAATCCCCTAACTCTTAGGAGACTTATCCAATTCATTATTCCCTAATATTTTAAATAACAACTCAATTGTAAATAGATTAATCAAATTAACTATTTAACAATTAATATATTTAAACTTGTCTAACAAATTTAAATATCACGAACGTAGATTTTATTTAAGACAAGACTTCATGTCCTAAGACATTCAACTATGTCTTAAATTGTGTCACTAAAGTGACTCACAAATTAAACCCTAATTCGTGTCCCATTACAGTATCTTGATCCTGCTCATGTGTGACCCAGCAGGCCTCACGTGAAATTGGCAGCAAGCCATCTCTATGACTCACAAGTCGAGAGCGGACTCTAGCAAGCCATCACGATTACCCAAAACACGTGAGTTATCGCTTTAACATCAACGACTTAACCTTAGTACCACCTTGTCATAATCCCTATTGTCACACGATATTTTGGTCATGGATAAGGCATGGGAAAGTCATCCTTGTAATCCAGACCATAACTTTCTCGATTCCTTGAGTTAGTCCCATTACCCTGTGCGGCCACACATTCCTTGGACAAACTCATCGAGGGGCCCAGTCAAATATCTCTCATCTTAATGGGGGACAAAATTCCTTCTTGGTCAACCACATTCCCCAGCACGACAAACAACTAAACCCGTACCTAGCTTGTATGGCTACCCTGTTATGGGCAACGTTGGACAAGGCCAAAGTTCAGCATCTACAACGCCGGAATAATGAAGACCTCAGGTCTAAGGGCATCGTGACAGGTGTACAAGAGAGGCTAGCTCATGACTAAACCCATGTAGGACTCTCCGGGTCGGTCCAGCAACTTGTAACCCTTTACATAATTGCACCATGACTCTCGAGAAGCATCAGATGCGTGTATCTCCATACACAGAAGTCATGTTGGTCTTAGCTCATTCTCGTTCCCACGTGAATAATCGACCAGGGACAGTTTAGAATAGTTATCACATAATTAATCAAGGATTGTTATCACAGTAAACATGCTAATAATATGATAACGACATAATTTATCATTCATAAATCAGTCAAACAATATGTCCATACATATAAAATGATTGGCCCTAGGGCACAATCTCCATCAAAATAGTTATTTTTTGCGTTCCAAGGACCAATATGATAAACATGACAAACATTTGAGTTCAATATGTGATTAATTAAGGACTTGGTTGGAGAAAATCTAACTGCTTTTTCTCTCTACTCACTCTCCCTAGCGTTTCTCTTTGGAGAGTAGTCGTCGGACAACCACCCTTCCAAGGGTGGTAGCCCCCCCTTTATTTACCTGGATAGCGGTAGTACCCGTCCGTTTAGGCAGTGTCGAAAACCCCTCCCCCGTGAGGATCCTCTCTATCTTTATGAGAGTGTTTCTTTATTTCTAGGATTGTGTGGCGGCGGCGTTTTGGATCAGAGCTCCCACGGCGTCGATTTGGTATGATTTTCTCTGCGGTGGCGACTCTAGACTAGGCTTTCCGCAACGGCTTCTGGCTTCCACGACAGCTTCTTGGTTTGACTCTAGTTTTTGGGTGCTCGGTGGCGTTTTATCTTGGCCAGGTACTCCCACGGCTTCGTTTCTTGTTCTACTTCCACGACAGCGTTTTATTAAATATTTATTGTTGCTTTGAGTCAGATTATGTCTTTTTTAGAGCAGTCACTAGGGTTGCCTGCTGTTTTGATTGGAAGTGTTTGTCTTTTTTAGATGACATTATTTATGTTTCCAGTTCTTTAGATAGTTGTAGCTATAGTTGGATCCCTAGATCCGCATTCTTAGCAACTGATTGTCTTGCCAATTTGTCTGATATGAGGATGGGTCCTCTTGGATGGGTTGTAAACCCCCCACCTTCGTTAGTTGATATTCTATCTAGTGATGCTTATGTTTGGGAGGGGTTGGCTAGTTTTTACTTTGTTTTTGTTTGTACTGTGCTTGGCTTTGCCTTGCTTTTGAATGAATTATGTTTCAAACCAAAAAAACTTTAAGGACTTGGTTGAGAGAATTTTTATGTGAAAGGGAAGATTTTGATTCATCAAAACTCTAATGGTCTTTCTGCAATTTTTTTTTATAACTCTAGTTCTTGAAATGAAATTGTAGAAAACTCCATTAATTCTTTTAGTTTGTTGTGTTTTGATTGGTTTTACCAAAGGGAGAGGACTTAAATGAACAAAAGAAATCTTGTTGAAGAGTAAAATATGATTTAAGCAGCAATAGAAACTAACGGATAAGATGTAGTAGAAATCGACAGCTAAGATTGAGTCATGTCAGCACTTTTTGTTAAATCTTGACGGAAAATAACCACAGGGTACCAAAGTACTAATGGCGCAAACCTCAGTGTACCAAGTGTCAAATTTTGTCTTTCAGGGTACTAAAGTGATTTCGGTCCCAACCACAGAGTATCAAAGTGTATTTTACCCATGATAATATAGATGTACAAATCTTTATAGAAATAATTATTAGTTATTTTAAGTATGAATATATTGGAAATAGTTTGATAAATAACTTGTTTTAAAGAGAAACGTACCCACCTTATTGCTAAGTTTGCTTTTAGTTCCATCGATGTTTGAACTGTTGGCAAAATGAAAAAGGACAACGTATAGAACTATAGATAGTAAAACTGTGGAACCTCTAAAATCAATAATAGCTCATGATGGGTAACTTTGAAAAACGAAGGATCTTACTATCATCAATAAGGTTTTAAGTTCAAAATTTAAATAAATGTATTTAAATTTTATATAGTCTCATTTTATAATCAAATGTGTGGAGCGAGTCAAATTCATATTAATGGGGATGATTCAAAATACCAAATTGACAAAAAAAACTACACTTTTGGGCCTAAAACAAAATATCGAAACAAATTAAATTTGGGCCAACGAATAAATTAATAAAACTATGAAGCAAATAAATGTTGGGCCGAACAAAGAATTAATTGTGTAGAAGAATTAAAATGAATTCTGGCCAGCAAGAAATTACAATAAACAGAAATAATTTTTTGAAAGATCCAACAACAAACAAAATTTCTACAAATTTTTTAAAATATAGATGCATAAAGAAATAAATAAAATTTAGTCTCACAAACTAGTACAGTCGTGATAATCTTGTACTTTGAATGTGGTCACAAGTACAAGGAAGGGACCCAGTTTGACAGATGTATGGTGAATGAGGTTGAGCTGGATTGATTTTTAAGAAAAGTTTTAATTTAATTTGTACATTTATTTATAGGTTGAGGTCGATTCTTACATTTTAATCATTCAACCCAATCTAATTCAATCCGCAATTGCAAGTATAATTTAAATACACTTTAAAATATTTATAAATATAATAAATATATGTATATATATATAATTATGTAAATTCTAAAATTATATTATATTAATTATAAACAACAAACAATATGAACACATTAAAAAAATATTTAAAATACATAAAAATAAATGTGTGGGTTCGTGGGTTGGGTTAATTCCTAAAACTGTGAAGTCGTAACTCAACCCAAAAGTCGTTAGGTTGCCATTTTCAAAATCAACCCGACCCGCGAATCTAAACCAACCAAACTCACATTTTGAGTTTGTTTGTCAATTTGTTAAAGTTTATGGGTCCTAATAAGTTTCAATGTTTTACTATGTATTTTCCTTTATTGTTTTGTATAGCTGCTAACTCATCATTACATATTTTTCACCTTTTGTCTTTTGTACAGTTGTAGGTAGTATATGTTAGAGGCAGCTCATTCTTTACTTGTATATCTTGTAACTTTTATAATTGAATATACTCGCGGAATATTTCATCATCCTCTCTGAATTAATATGGTATCAGAGCAGGTTGCTTGACCTAGCTTTCTGCACATTCTTCTGCCGCATACTTTTATCTTTTGCTCCCTCTGCTTTTGCTACTGAGCAATGGCAGCTACTACTCTAGACTCTGGTTCTGGCAGAGGATCAACAAGCATAATTACACGAGCAGAAGAAGGACCATACACCCTTTATAACTCAGATCATCCTGGTTTGAGCTTGGTTACTACACAGTTCACGGGATCCAATTACTCTACATCGAGCATCTCCATTCGAAATTAACTTGAAGCCAAAGATAAAGCTGGATTCTTTGTTGGTTCTGTAGCAGCACCAGAGGATCAAGCTGATACAAGCATTGGAAGAAAGTGGATTCAATGATTAAGTCTTGGATATTAACTCAGCGAGTAAGGATATTGCTGACACTTTAATTTACTGTATTTCTGCTAAGGCTATTTGGGATGAGATAGAAGAGAGGTATGGAGTAAGTAATGGACCTCAAATTTATCAAATCCAAAGAGATATCATCTCCATGCACCAAAGTGGAGATTCTATGACTATTTACTATAACAAGCTGCATAGGGCTTGGGATGAACTTGATAGGTTGGTTCCAATGCCCATTTGCAAATGTACTCAATGTACTTGTGGCATCACAGCCAAGCTGAAAGAAATTAAGAATTCTACTAGGTTTCTTAGTTTTTAATGGGATTAAATGCTGATTTAGATGTGATAAGAGGACAAATCCTTAATATAGATCCTCTACCAACAGCAAATAAAGCCTTTGCGATGGTGTTAAGAGTTGAAAGTCGGAAGAATGTTACCCTCACATTCTCTTCTAATGCAAACCTGGATGCAAGTGCAATGATGGTGAGAAATATAGACAACAAAAATTTTAAAAAAAAAGAAGGAGCAAGATAAGAAGGGAGATCGATTTTGTGAGCTTTGCCATGTTAATGGACATACCAAGGAAACTTGTTTTAAGCTTTACGGTTTCCCTGACTGGTACAAGGTATACAAGGAATCAAAGAAAGGTAACAGGAAGAAGGCAATAGCAAATATGGTGGATGATGATGATGTCAGCTAAATGGTTAAAAAAGGATATGATACAAAACAGACAAAATTAGCATCAATGGTTGCACAGATGATCAAACAAGAAATGGGGAGGTATTTGAAAGGGAAGGGGCCAGAAGAGTTGGTCAGCTATGTCAATTTAGTTGACTTTGCAGGCAACACCAATGCCTTAACTAATGATTTTGTATCTATATGTAGTGGTAGTTGGATATTAGATACAGGGTCCTCATCCCACATATGCTCAAATGTTAAATTAATGCAACATACTAAGTCATTAACTCAACCAATTACTATATGCCTTCTAGATTCGAATTTTAAAGCTGCTAAAATAAAAGGACAAGTTAGTTTACATCCTAAACTGACCTTGAATGATGATCTTTTAGTCCCAAGCTTCAAATACAACCTCTTGTCTTTTAACAAGCTTGTTAAACAAAGTGGTTTATACCTGCAGTTTCATGATTCTTACTGCATTGTGTAGGACCTGAAGAGTAAAGAAGTAGTAGCTGTTGTTGAAGTCAAAAAGAACCTCTATATTCTAGAACCTAGGTCTTTCCATTCCACTGTTATACAAAAATTGCTGAACAAGTGTACTTGTGTTCCCAATTTTGCTGCTCAAATTTCTGATTGTAATGACACTTCTGTTATTAATGAAAATGCTTCTGTTTATGTTTTACCTATTACTGAAAATTCTATTGTCACTTGGCATAAAAGATTAGGTCATTGTCCTATATCTGTCTTAAATCGTATAGATGTTGTCAAGTTAAATACAGAACTTTTACCTGTGTGTTGCCACAAAGCTAAACAAAAAAGATTACCTTATCAAAATAAGAAAAAAAATGCCTTAGAGCTATTACATATTGATTTATGGGGGCCTTACTCTACACCAAGTCTCACCAATGCCCACTATGTTCTCACCATTGTAGATACTAGAGTCACGTGGACTCATTTTCTCAAACATAAGACTCAAGTTCGTCATATCCTTGAAGCCTTTTTGAATCAGATACAAAAGAAATATGAGAAATCAGTAAAAGAGATGAGATCAGATAATGGAACCGAATTCATAAGCCAAGCTAGTCAAAATGTCCTTTCCCAATTAGGCATAACACATCAAAAAACTTGTCCCTATACCCCACAACAAAATGGGGTGGTAGAGAGAAAACATAGACATTTATTAGAAGTGGCAAGGAGTCTTATGTTTCAAGCAAGCCTACCAAGAAAGTTTTGGGGTGAGTGAATCTTGATAGCAACACGCATAATAAATAGGTTACCTACATCTATCCTTAATTGGAAAACACCTTATGAGGTGTTGCATGGTTACCCACCAGATTATAGCAGACTTAAAGTCTTTGGAAGTTTGTGTTTTATCACCAATAATTTACCACACAACGACAAATTTGCAGAAAGAGCACACAAGTGCATATTCATAGGATATGTCTCAGTCCAAAAAGCATATAAAGCTTATGATATAACAACAAATAAAATATATGTTAGTTGAGACATCAGATTTTATGAAACTGTCTTTCCTTACAAACACTCCTCAGCCCCTCTGATCTGACCATATTTCATCATATATTTTAGAGACATTTTAGGGCATTTTATATTCATTTGGGATTCAATTGCATGCCTTTATGTCCCTTTATGATAAAATATGATGCCTTGAAGTTTGATGATTATTTGGACTATTTTGTGAGTAATTGTGTCGTTTTCTCGGGTTTAATCTTTATTACTTGATTGATCCTCTTTATCCAGAGAATTCACTTAGTTTCTCGATGTTCTTGATAGGTTTTAATGAAGTCCAAAGTGCTGCATTGCTTCGAGGAAGGCTCAAGGATGTTTGGAGACAAGTCAGGGACCAAACTGAAAGCGAACTAAAGTTGCTGGAAAAACCGCCGCCGGAACCGCCGCCACGTATAGCCGCGGCAGGTCCGCGGCGGGTTCGCGATAATTTGTAATTAAGTAGGCCCAAGCCCGATTTTGATGATTCTGACCTAGATTTCTTTGGAATGAGCCGAAATTTACATATATGAGAGGTTTTTAGGTCATTTAAATGAGGAGGAACCCTAGAGACACACTTGACACCATCTCCTTCATCCCCTCTCTTCTCCCACCTTCATCCATGGCTATTTTGGAGGCTAGGAGGCTTGTTGAAGCCGAATCTCTCTCCATGAGCAGCTAGATTCCACACCCATAAGAGGATTGGAGGAGGCCCGAGCTTGGTTCTACACTTAGGGAGTTTTACTTTACTCTTTTCATCGTTTTATATTAGGGTTTGAGTTTTTCTTGGTTAGAGAACTTGTAATTCTGATATTGATTATGAATTTGAGATTGGATTTTGGATTCTGATATGTATTGATTATTCTTGTCTTGATTATGATCCGTTCGGATACGTTGTAGTTGGTTTGACTAATAATTGGGATAAGTTTCTCTTTGATAACTTAGTCTGAGTTATAGAGTTGCCTGAATTCTTGATTTTATCTCGCCATTAGCTTCATTGAAGTGATTATCTTGGTTATGTTTATAATTGAGTTAATTGCTATGTTTAACGGTAGTGGACAACTTTAGTAAATGGTTTGTGAAGTAATTACTCCGATCTTTATAAGCTAGGAAGGCCGAATTCAATTCCTCTGTTGGGTGTTTCCATCAATAAGTGTGTCTTATCTATCTTTATCGCTTTTGTTTATCTTTTGCTTATTAATCAAAAACCCCAAAAATATTATTGCTTTATTTAATTATTGTTTTAGGTCTTAGACAAACAATCAAAGAACAAATTTTCTTCGCTTTTACCCGATTGGTGATAACTTGGTATCGTTTACAATTAAACCTTGCACAAAAGTTCCTCGAGAGATCGACTCGGATTGCACCACTATAGTGCATTAATTCCGGTATTTTTGGCCACCTAACGACGGGTGCGGTCAAATTGGCGCCGTTGCCGGGGAACTTTTCCCAAAGTTTAACGGTAGATTGTGCCAAGTTTTTACAAATTGGGTTTTCCTTTGTCGTGTCTTAGGGAGTCAATTTTTGTTTTTGTTTGTTTTGTTTCATTTTTTCTTTAGTGTTTAGTGAGTCTTTATTTGTTTTAACTTGTTTAGAACCATTCATCTTAAAGTTTTGGTTCAAAGAATTGCTTGGGAACTCACTTTCTGGACTATTTTTGCTAATTTTCGCTGTGCAGAGAAACCCGCCGCGGGACCCGCCGTGGGAGTGTGCCGTGGCTGTTTCGCGGCTGTTTTTCCAGTGCAAACCGCCGCCAACCCGCCGTGGGAGTGTGCCGTGGCTGTTTCGCGGCTGTTTTTCTAGACTAAGCGAATTTCTTTCCTCTTGCTCTTTTCTCTTGCCGGTTGCTTTGTGCATCAATTTTTCACATCTCTCTTGTTCTTTTGGTGTTAAAAATTAAGTGTTGCATGCTTAGGAAGTTTAAGGAACATCTAAATCTTTTGAATCCTAAGATTGAAAGAACTTGTAGGAAGCTAAGAAAAGAGAGAAGACTAAGGAATTTAAGTGAAGCTAACAATAGGCTTAAGAGGATATTTTCTAAGTTTTATTGCTTAAGTTTGAATGGATAGAGGACATCATTCTCCTTATGACCCCTATAATTCTTATAATTCCTTTTATGGGTCTTATGATTCTTCTCATGGGCAACCTTATTCTTCTTCCTTTTACAGGGACAATGGTTATCCGATGCAATATAGAGAGGTTCCACCATGCCCGCCTAGACCACAATCACTTGATATGTTTGCTCTTCCTTGCTCATTTTGCAGGTGTCGTTTCCACTCGGCTAGTGATTGTTTCCATCTTAATGGAGCTCTCCCAATTTCAAATCCACAATTGTTGGGGCATCATCAAGTGGGTAATCATTCTTCCAACACCAATTTTGGATGGAATTGTCAACAAAGTTTCCAAAGGGATGAAGGGTACAATTATGGAGCTCCCAATTATCAGTGGGAATCCCCAAGTCACTTTGAAAACCCCAACCCCCCATCCATGACAAATTCATTCCAACCCTCACCAATGCCGAATGTTGATGATATTTCACAAGTCTTTGCGAATGGTATGGTGGAGATGAACTCACAGGTTGTTGAAATGCAACAGATGCTTGAGCGTTTAACTCAGGAATGTCAAGCTATGAGTGGAAGTTACTCAACTCTAGAGAAATCTATGGAAGACCTCATGCTACCTCCTAAGCAACCAGTGGAATCCACTCATTCTCAACTTGAGAGATTAGAGGAGCAACATCTACAAGATTTCATTTTAGAACCCGCTCAAGGCTTGAGTGAGCAACAAGATATGGCTCATGAGCCATCAATTGAGGAGGACAGCGAAGATGAGGATGAAATTATTGTTATTGATGATATGTCTTCTCCTGTCACCACTCCTTCACCTTCTTCTCCTAGTGATGATCCGTTGTTCAACTTCATTGAATGCTTTGGTGAGTGTAATGATGATGAACATTATGAACAAGTTGTTCAATGGCTTGTTATACATACATTTGATGAAGCTGAAATTGCTAAATCAAGAATGTACTTGGAAGAACAAGAAGAAGAAGAGCAACAATGTGTTGAGGAGACTTCTAGTATGCAAGCTCAACTTGTGATGCATAACTTTGACCCCCTTGCATGCGATGAGTCCACTTTATCTACTCCTCTACCTATGTCTAGTTGCACCTGTGGGGCCGATGGGCCTTGTTCGGATTGTTTAGAGATTGATGAAGGGCTTGCACCAATGCAGAGTTCATTGCTCAAATCTTTGGAAACAGCTGAAGTTTCCACGGAGTCCATGGTGTTGGCACCTAAAGAAGATAAGGAAGAATCAACCTTAGCACTTCAATCTCCAGTGCTACCACAACTTGCTCCAAAAAGAGAAGAATTTCTAACTCCTCTCGTTATTGAATTTGTTATTCCTTTGCACACCTTTCATGTTTCTTATTGCATATATGATCATGTCTTTGTTTGTGGTATAGGTGTGGAGGAAGCAAGACTCGAGGAGCTTCGTGCTCAGAGGGAGGGGAACACCCTGGGTTCCCTGCAGCGGAGACGCTTGCTACCCCTCTGGATTTTCAAACAGAATTTGAAGCCAGATTAAGCTTCAAGTTGTTTCTTTCCCTTCCTTATCTCTTATCTATTGTTTTGAATTAAAATGTGAGATAAGTGTAGGGGAGATGAGTAGATGTAGGTTTTGATTTCAGTTTTTGTTATTTTATTTTGTTTTTTTTTTTTTTTTTTTTAGGATTTGGTGTGTTGAGAACCCCCTTGGTGATGTTTTGTGTTTGATTTAGTTGAGTTTAGACCTGTTGGTTCTTACTCTTTTGATGATATATTGCAGGTTCTCCTTTTGTTCCTGGGTTCTGCTTTCTGTGCAGCTACTTGCTTCTTTTCTTCCCCTAGTTTTTATTTTGTAGTGTTCTTGCATTGAGGACACTGCAAAGTTTAAAGTGTGGGGGAGTGTGAGTTCGTTCATATTGGTTTATTTTGTCTGATTTTAGCTGCTAGTTCCTTGACTGTGACATTTTTGACAATTTTTCAAACTTTAAGGCATTTCTGTGGTCTTTTGAGCTGGATTTATGTTTTGACAGTTCATCTTGATTTTTGGAACTCTAGTTTGCCTATCATAGACGTGTTTAAATGCATTTGAAGGAGTTTTCTGACCTTCATCTCTAATTTCTGGTATCCAGTTTTCCATGGATTTCCAGCATCAGGTTTGAGATATCTTATGAACCCACATCTTTAGTTTTTAACTCTTTGGTGGATTTTTCAAGTTGAGAAGATTTCGATTGTGCTTTTGAGTTAATTGGTTATATTCTACTCACATGTGAAGGTAGTTAACTCTTGCTTCTTCAAATTCCTGAGCTTTTGGTTAATTGTGATCATGCTATTGTTTCCTTTGAATTCATCCAAAGATCAATTGAGTGCCACCTTATTAACCCTATTGGAAGATTTTGAGCCTAATTGTTCATTTCATATGAGTGTCATTTTAATCCTTGGGATGAGTTTTCTCTAGAACTTGATTTCACTCTTTATCAAAGCTTCATATGCATTGGTTTTTGGACTATGATGGAGGCATTTTTCTTCTACCTTTATTTCCCATACACAAGCCCAAACATTATTACCATTTGTCACCCCCTTTGAGCCTTAATTATCTAAGCTTGCTGCTATTAGTTTTTGAATTTTAAATTAGCATTTTGTTTGACCAACACTCTTCTTTTTGCTTCTCTCCTCATGGGTTTAAATTGCCAAGTAAAAAAAAATCATGAAAATGAAGTGAAAAAAAAAAGAGAAAAAAAAAAGAAGTTGTGCCTTTAAAGCTTCAAGTTGAAAATGGAATTATGTTAAGAGGCTAAGGCCTACTCATCTTCCACCAGTACATTCTCTCTCAATTGATGACTGCCAAGTTCTTGACTCTCCTCTAGATTTTCATGAACAAGAAACAATTACAGAACATAATATTAATATAGAAGTTCAAGATACATATTATCTAGGGACTAAAATGAAAACTTTAAAAAAATTAAGGGGTCAATATGTAATTTTTGCAAAATTTATTATGGTTAAAATTACAAAATAGCTCCAAAGGGTACCAAAGTATTAAAGGAGAATACCACAGGGTACCAAAGTGTCAAGTTTCAAACCACAGGGTACCAAAGTGAAATAGGGTCAAACTACAGGGTACCAAAGTGTAATTTACCCATTTTTTTATACACCAACCAGATATTAACATATTTAATGACTACTATGTTGCATTTATGGTTAACATATCTAAAATCCAAGAACCATATACATATAGGCAGGCATCAAAAGAAAAGGTATGAGTGGAAGCTATGCAAAGTGAACTTAAGGCCTTAGAAGATAATAAAACATGGGAACTTACCAAGCTGCCACCAGGGAAGAAACTATAGGTTCCAAATGGGTGTATAGAGTAAAATTCAAATCAGATGGGACCATTGATGGATATAAAGCCAAATTAGTGGCAAAAGGGTATAACCAAGTGGCAAGTTTAGACTACTTGGAGAGTTTCTCTCCTGTTGCAAAGTTGGTAATAGTAAGAATCTTCATTGTTCTAGCTACATGTAAAGGATGGGGCTTGCATCAATTAGACATAAATAATGCTTTCTTATATGGATACTTGAAGGAGGAGGTGTACTTAGAACCACCAAAGGGATATGGAAAAGCAAAGGAAGGGGAAGTATGTAGGTTGAAGAGATCTCTTTATGGCTTGAAGCAAGCCTTAAGAGAATGGAATACTGAATTTATAGCCCTATTAATTAATTATGGTTTCATTCAATCACCAAATGACCACTGCCTATTTATTAAAGATTCGATAGATGGTTTTTTGGCCTTAATTGTATATGTGGATGATGTATTGATAACAGGGCCATCGGTGGCTGAAATTATGCAGGTGAAGAACTATCTCAATTCCATTTTCACGATCAAGGATCTTGGTCATGCTATATTCTTCTTAGGAGTTGAGATAGCAAGATGCAAGGAAGGAACATTCATTTGTCAAAAGAAGTACATCAGAGACATCATAATTGACATTAATATGACAGAAGTTGATGTAGTTCATACACCCTTGCCAAAGGGACATAAATTTGCAAATGATTCTCCATTATTGGAAGATCCTGAAAGATACAGAAGGCTTGTTGGGAAGATGCTCTACTTGAACATGACCAGGCCAGACATCACTTTTAGTGTGCAACAGCTCAGTCAGTATGTGAATCAGCCATGTGCCACTCATTTGGAAGGAGCATTACATGTGGTGAAATACTTGAAAGGTACGAGTTCCTTTGGGATTTTCTATAGAAACACTGCTGACTTTCATTTAGAAGCCTTTTGTGATAGTGATTGGGCTTCTTGCCCTCAAACGAGAAGATCATTAAGTGGATATTGTGTTTTCTTGCCCTCAATAGATAACTTATGTTTTGAAGGATTTCAAGCTCGAAGTACCTAGACCTATCCCCTTATGGTGTAATAATAGATCTGCTTTAAATATTGTTGCAAATCCAGTTTATCATGAAAGGACCAAACATATTGAGATAGAATGCCATGTGGTTAGAGAGAAATGTAAGAGTGGCTTCATCAAACCGCAACATGTACCTACACAACTACAATTGGCAGATTTATTTACAAAAGCTCTTGCTAAACCACAACTTCAGTTCATGGCTTCCAAGATGGGACTTCTCTCACACGAACTTCCATCTTGAGGGGGGAATGTTAAAGTTTATGGGTCCTAATAAGATTTGATATTTTATTATGCATTTTCCTTTATTGTTTTGTATAGATGCTGACTCATCATTAGATATTTTTTTACCTTTTGTGTTTTGTACAGCTGTAGGTAGTATATGTTAGAGGCAGCTCATTCTTTACTGGTATATATTGCAACTTTTATAATTGATTATACTCACAAAATATTTCTTCATCCTCTTTGAATTAATACAACCTGCTGCTATTTAATTAGGATCATTCACACAAAATTGAACTTAATTACCAATTTGGTAGCCTATTTGATTTATACACTACCCTGCAATGCCATCTCATCAAATTAAACAAATCAATTCCATGCCCAGTGTGTATGTATTCATTAGAGGTGGCAAAATAGGTAAGTTGGGTTGGGTCACGAGTGGGTAGGTCATAAATGGGTCAATGACCCATCTAGGACCCATTAGTATTTGTTCAATGGGTTATGGGTGGGTCATGACCCAAAAAATCAAAGGTAGACCCAATCCAACCCATGAACCCATATTAAAATATTTATATTATTTAATTATTTAATTTATAAACTTTTTAATGAGAAAAATTTTTAAATTATTCAAATTTAGGACTAAATCGTATTCTTTTTTTAGATTTCAGACTGATTTGAAAGTTCCACCTTTTTCAAATTTTTAAAATTACATTTTGACCCTAATTATTTTTTAAAAGTTTCATTTTAGTCCCCAAATATCATGATCCAAAGACTTTTTGTAAATTTTGAAAATATTTAGAGGCATTTTGTAACTTTTGCAAAAATTTGCAAAATTCATCTTCCTTCCAATGAACTCATAGTTTGGTGGGACTAAAATGCATTCATTTTTCAAATTTAGGACTAATTTGCAATTTCATCATTTTTCCAATATTTTTCAAAATTAAAATTTGGTCCAAATTTTTTTTATAATTTTCATTTTAGTCCTCAAATATTATGGTTTAGGGACGTTTTTGTAAATTTTAAAAATATTTAGGGAGCATTTTGTAATTTTTGCAAAAATTATGAAATTCATATTAGCCCCCTTTCATGAAACTACGTAGCTTTGATACAAATTTAGGTTGAGTTGGATAACCTATGGGTTTTACCCAACCCAACCCAAATTTTAAAGGGTCAATTTTGGACCCAACCCATCTTGACCCATAACCTAAATGGGTTGGGTTGGGGTTGGTTAATTTTGTGGTGGGTTGGTTGGGTTAGTGGGCAATGGGTTGAGATTGTCACCCCTAGTATTCATATAAATATAATATTCTTCAATTATTATATTTGAGATGTAAATATTTTTATAAGTTGGTAGTAAAAATTTAAGAGCAAACAGAGTTAAAAATTTCACATGATTTCTTATTCTAACATTGTTATATAACACTTTCAAATAAGAAATAAGAAGATAGAGATAAGGCTTCCAAAAATAAAATGCATATACAGAAGCTACTCATTGCAACAAATTCAAATGGAATAAATTTTTTCAAGAAAATACATTTAAAGACTTTTTTGTTTTTAAGGATTGTTTTGAAGAGATTTTAATATTTTTGGATCTTTTAGTAAATCCAGCCTCTTTTTCCTCCACCAAAATTTCATTATATCCCCCCCAAAGTTGGTTAAATAAATAACAAAATAGTTAGTTGCCTAACAAAATTAAAATTTAGGGCACCACAGAGCAACAATGAACAACGCAAGCCAGACGAATGCCTCATTCTATACCACAGAATACGAAAGTGTACTTTACCCTTAATTCATTTGGGGTGACATACATATATTAGTAGTAATTCTCACTTAGTGTGATATATATATATATATAATAAACTAACGATTCGGCCCCTGAAAAACCATTGAGCCGATAACTCAATCATTGGAAGATTGAAATACAAAGTTTAATCCTTGAAAGATGAAAATAATATACTTAAATATTAGTCATTTTCCATAGACTAAATATTATATTATTTTAATATTTCAAAGACTAAAGAGTATACCATATTATTTATTTATTGACCGAACTGTATATTTCAATCTTTCAGGGACCGAGTTAGCAATTTGATAATCTTTAATTTGAGGGACTGAAATGTTGGTTTGTTTGATATATATATATATATATATATATACATATAACACATATGAAATGAAGAATTAAAATGATCATCTAATTTCTTGTTTAAGTTTTTTCATCAATTGTATTCTCCATCATAAAGAAAAGACCATTATACTCTCCGTCAATTCATCAATTGTCAAGTCCAACACACACATACATAATATTTTACTTTTATATATCTAACACAAGCTTTGGTACATATGTTATTTTATATGAAGATTCCTTGCATTTGGCAGATGTTGGGCATGCCAAAGTCGTAGCAGAAGTTCTGACGGATGATGAGCAACAATCTTCAGCACTGCCACACAAGGGCATCGAGAGCCTGATCAATACATTCCCATAACAAAAATGGTGACGATATTACGACAAATTCTTCCAACACAAGTTAGAATATCCATGGATGCTAAAGATCGAGGCCATCCAAGTGATCGTCTCAGAATTCATCTGCCTTGTGAGTAGCGAAGCTAACAACCATTGTCATCGTCAGCGACGACGAATAGTGATGTTGGATGACATCATCTTGGCGATGGAAGGCTGGGCTTCGACGACTATGTTCAAACCCTCACGACGTTCCTTGTCCATCATTGCAATCCTCATCCGCCATATGTCCCAAGTCCCAATGATAGCTCATAGCTCCCGCAATGCACCAACAAACCATGATCCACCAGCTGATTATTAGAAGACTACATACATGTCATTGCCAAATGTGATAAGACTTGTAGAGATTGTAGTGATATCACGATTGAATCTTTTGGATTCTTCGTCATGAACTTTGAACTATAGACAGAAACACTCGATTCTTTTAAATTCTTAGTCATGAACTTCAAACTTCTGGGAGAAAACGATTGACGTGATATATGTGTGTGTGTTTATATATATATATATACTTATATGTTTATTTATATTTCTATAAATTGACAATACACATGAAATTTATCATTCAATAGGACCCACAATAAACAATATAATGTGAGAGAATGGTGAAAAATGAGACATTGTTAGTAACGAAAGCTCATCAGCTTGTGGGTCCACTACTATTATGGAAGTGAATCCTCTGCATTTTCACGCTTTATATTTTTGGTGCATTTCATTTAAAGAAAAAAAGAAAGAGGATGAGAGAGAAACTGTGAGCCTCAAAAAACGATAAATATGTAAGACTCACTCTCACATAAACGTAATAACTGTGCCTTTGTTTTGTTGCTAGATTTGTAATACTTCATGAAGAACATGTGAATGAAATTGTTTCATTCTAAACCAATGCCAAGAAAAAAATTTAGACTATCTATGGTTCGAATTCAAATTTACACGACATGTGATTTTTTTGGTCGAATGTTCAAATTAGTTCTATATCTATGTTTCAAAGTTTATTTTAGTCCATTATCTTTCAAAATGTTCAAATTAATCCTATATTTGTTATGTTGTGGTTCAATTCAGTCCAAAATAGTATTGTCCTAATAATCTTGTACTTTTGAATTTGATCAATAGTACGAGGAAGGGACCCACCAACAAAGAAGACAAGGAAATTAAGGAACGGCACACAAGTATCTCAATTTTCGTAACTTTTGTCTATTGCTAAGTCTCACATAGTCTTGTGTAACAATAAAAAAGTCACGCATATGCATCATGACTTCGTTTATCTTTCACTCTTTACACTTTGTCATGAGAGAATTTAGATCCTCTACAATACAAATGCATTATAATTTAAAAAGAAAAAATATTTAAAAAAAGAACTTTTAAGTACCATTAATACCATTTTTCTCTCACTCTTTATTACTTTTTGTAAAGTGTATCCACAAACATCATCAAAGTACCTCATGCCCACATTTGAATGAGTACGTACATTTTGTGTAATAAGAGTTCCACACTGTAAATTTGTCTTTAACAGCTTCACATTTGTTCACTATATCATCAAATTAAACAAAGGTTTCATTTTATATAATGAGTGAGAAGATAAACATGTTGTAATTTTGTCTTTAATGGCCCCACATTTATGTTCACTATAATGTCATCTCATCAAATTAAACAAAACTTTCATTGCCCACTATTGCCCACTATAAGTTTGTCTCTAACAGCCCCACATGAATATGTTTCTATATGTAATTTGGATAATTGATAATTTGACACATAATTGCAATTAATTACAAAATAGGGAGTCTGTTTGATTTATATTCACTACAATGTCATCTCATCAAATTGGACAAAACTTTATTTCAAGTCCACTATTTATGTATTCATGTAAATTTGCGTTCACAACTCCATTACCCTTTATCCATGTAATTCAAAATTCTTATTATATATATAAGGAATTTCAATTTGTCAAATTAGTAAAAACATATTTGTAAAACTTTAAAATTTTTGAAACAACTAATGGGTGTTTCTAGATAGACATACGTATGTGTGTAAATTACATTAAAATATTTTTTAATTTAAACATATTTGTGGATAATTTGGCATAGTGTATATATATGTATGCGTTACGTATCCTAAAAATTCGTTATCAGTTTGTTAATATTTGTCATTATTTTCTTTCAAATGTTTTTAGAGATATTCGATAAAATTAAAACAATACCGTTATTCTCGTTAAAAAAATTACTATAAAAGATGTTGATCATCTCCAACAAAAAAATTATTGATAATCTTTTGTCTAACTAATTGAATGATATGGAATGTTCTATTACTTATAAATGTACATACTCTGAGCCTTTAAAATAGTGATTTTGAATCTCGTGTGAATTAATTCAATTGTCCATGGTGGTATATGCATATATTAGTACTAATTAGTTCTCACTTAATTAGTGGGATAAATATATATATACAGGCATGTATTAACTGAAAAGAAAATGCAAATCTAATTTTCTTTTTGTACAAGTATTTCCATGTGGCCATCCTATGCAAACAAGAAAAAATCATTCTCCATCAGTACATCAACTGTCAAATCCAAGACACATATACAATGTTTTCCAATTGATATTATATATATATATATATATATATATCTAACACAAGTAGTGTTAATACATATGTTATTATGTTAGATTTAGATTCCTCTTGCAACCGGTAGAACTGATACCTGTCGAAGTCATACAAGTTCCAACCGAGGATGAGCAACATTGCCGGCACCGCCACACGTGGGCATGCAAAAGCTTGATCAATACATTCCCATGTCAAAAATGGTGACAATTTTACAACAAATTCTTCCACCAGAAGTTAGAATATCCATGGATGCAAAAGAGGTCATCCAAGTGATCATCTCCGAATTCATCCGCCTCGTTACCGGTGAAGCCAACAACCACTGTCATAGTTAGCAATGAAGAATAGTGACACTCGATGATGTCATCTTGGCCATGACAAGAATGGGCTTCGGCGACTATGTTCGTGTTGGGAAATCACGGAGGCGGCGCAGCGGAAGCGAACAATAATTAAAATAAATAATTGACCAAAACGCCAGAAAAACGCCACTCAATGATTTCCTACAGGATCCGCTAGATTAATTTAAACCGGTAAAGTAAGTGGTATACCTCACGAGTTTCAATCGGTCTGGTTGAACGGTGCAATTCCGAGAAGTCCACACAAAGCGTCATTTCTCCGCCGGTAATTCACACGAGCAGTTTAGTGGCACCAAGGTGCTAGCCTTCAGTTCTTTTCTCCAAAAGAACTCGGGACTCCAATCTACGGCTCTTGGTGATCAAGAACAATTCTTGAACCAAGAGGATGGGTGGCGCAAGAAACAAGAGGCTCTCTTGTTTTCTCTCTCAAAAAACCAAGTTTTCTTGGAACAAGTCGAATTCCCTCTCACTCTTGGAGAAATTCGACTCTCTCTCTCTAGGTCTAGGTCTAGCCGATTTTTCTCTCTTGTCTCACAAAAGGAAAATTGCAAAACTCACTTGTGTGTAAGCTTAGGTTAAAGTCGACTTGCCTCTTTTAATTATATAGCTTGGGAGTTTGATAATTATAATTAGGGTTTCCCTAATTATATTTGAATACCAAATTATAAAATTATGAGATTACAATAATATCATAATTTTAGGATTAGAATTCTTAATTAAAATATTACCTTAATATCTTAATTTGAATTCAAAATGCAATCTTTGAGAATCAAATGGAAGATCAAATCTTCCCTTGGACCCACAATAGCAATGCGCCATCTCCCTCTATTTTCTTTGGAATTTTATAAATCAAAATAGCATTCCTAACTCTTAGGAAGTTATAACCAACCTCTTCCAATGGTTTTGAATTAAAATATTACCCTAATATCTTTAATTCAAAATTTGAATCTTGAAAGCAAAATCAAATCTTGAATTCAAATTCAAATCCAAGTCATGACTTTAATTAATAAAACATTTTCATTAATTAAAATACTCATAGATGAGGCGCCACCCTCAACCCTAGTTCTCCTAATATTAGTGAATTTAATAAATCAATAATCTCCTAACTTTTAGGAACCTTATCTAATTTATTATTCCCTAATATTATAATTGTAAATAGATTAATCCAATTAACTATTTAACAATTAATATATTTAAACTTGTCCCACAAATTTAAATATCTCAATCGTAGATTTTATTTAAGACAAGACTTTATGTCCCAGACATTTAGCTATGTCTTAAATTGTGTCACCGGGGTGACTCACGAATTAACCTTAATTCGTGTCCCTTTAAGCGGTGTCTAGATCCTGCTCATGTGTGACCCAGCAGGCCTCACGTGAAGTTGGCAGCAAGCCATCTCTATGACTCACAAGTCGAGAGCGGACTCTAGCAAGCCATCACGACTACCCAAAACACGTGAGTTATCGTTTTATCAAAATGACCGATTTAACCTTAGTACCACCTTGTCATAGACCCTATTGTCACACGATATCTTGGTTCTGGATAAGGCACGGGAAAGTCATCTTTAATCCAAACCACAACTTTCTCGATCTTCTTGAGTTAGTCCCAATTTACTGAGTGGCCACTCTTTCCTTGGACAGACTCATCGAGGGCGCCAGTTAGATATCTCTCATCTCTATGAGGGACAAAATCCCATCTTGGTCAACCACATTCCTCAGCACTGCAATCAACCAAACCCGTACCTAGCCCTTATGGCTACCCTGCTACGGGCAACGTTAGACTAGGCCAAAGTTTGACAACTACAACGTCGGAATAGTCAAGACCTCAGGTCTAAGGCATTGTGACAGGTGTACAAGAGAGGCTAGCTAATGACCAAACCCATGCAGGACTCTCCGGGTCAGTCCAGCAACTTGTAACCCCTTACATAATTGCACCATGACTCTCGTAAAGCATCTAGTGCATGTATCTCCAAACATTGAGGTCATGCTGGTCTTAGTTCATTCTCACTCCCACGAGAACAATCGACCAGGGACGGATTTAGATTAATTATCTCATAATTAATCAAGGACGCTATCATAGTAAACATGCTAATTATGATAACAACCTAATTTATCTCTATAAATTAATCAAAAATGTTCAAAACATTTACACAAATGATTGGCCCTAGGGCACAATCTCCAACAGTTTGGCCACTCACGACATTCCTTAGCCACTGTCGCAATCCTCAGCCGTAATATGTACCAAGTGCTAGTGCTAGCTCCAAGAATGCTCTGACATACGATGATCCCCCAGCAGATAAATAGAAGAGTACATAAATGTCCATGCCAAATGTGATAAGATTTGTAGAGATTGTAGTGATACGACCATCGACTCTTTTGGATTCTTAGTCATAAACTTTGAGCTAGAGAGAAAAAATCAATTCTTTCAGATTTTTAGTCATGAACTTCGAAGTTTTGAGAGAAAACAATTGACATGATATATATGTGTATGTGTGTTTGTGTGTATATATATATATATTTACATATATGTTTATTTGTGTTTCTATAAATTGACAATACACGTGAAATTTATCATTCAATAGGACCTACAATAAACAATATAATGTGAGAGAAGGGTAAAAAGCGAGACATTGTTAGTCACGATAGCTCATCGACTTGTGGGTCCACTATTATTTTGGAAGTGAATCCTCTACATTTTCATTTTTTGCCTTTTTTGTGCATTTTATTCGCATAAAAGTAATAATTGAGGTTGTGTAATTCTTTGTAATTGCTTGATTTGTAATGGTTCACGTAGAAGAAGTGAACAAAATCGTTTCATTCTAAACAAGTGACAAGAAAAAAAAATAATTCAGACTATGTATGGTTCAAATGCAATTTTACGCAACATAAGGTTTTTTTGGTCGAATGTTCGAATTCGTTCTATATCTATGTTTCAAAGTTCATTTTATTCCATTATCTTTCATAATGTTCAAATTAGTTCTACACTTTTTACGTTGTGGTTCAATTTAGTCCAAAATAGTATAGTCCTAATAATCTTGTACTTTTGAATTTGATCAATAGTATGAGGAAGGGACCCACCAACAATGAAAACAAGGAAAATAAGGAACGACATGCAAGCATCTCAATATTTTGTAACTTTTGTCTATTGCTAAGTCTCTCATAGTCTTGTCTAACAAAAAAGGTCACACATATGCATCATCGATTTGCTTATCGTTCACACTTTATACTTTGTCATGAGAAACTTTGGATGCTCTAACTACAATACAAATGCATTATAATTTAAAGAGAAAAAAAGAGTTACAAAAAAGAAATTTTTAAAAGAAAAAATAAGTTTTAAATCCCATTAACACCATTTTTTTCTCTGGGTTATGTTATAGAGAGATGGGTAGCTTTTGTTATCCACTTTCCAAGAGTTGGATCAAGGTTTTACATCTCGAGATATGTATAAAATAATAGTTTACAAAAAAACTCGAGATGTAAAACCTTGATACAACAGCTAAAAAATGAATAATAAAAGTTATTCACCTCTCCTCATACATGTCCTTTTTCTCTCACTCTTCCTTAATTTTTATAAAGTGTAGTACAATTGTACTACAAAGAATCCACCAAAGTCATCAATTTACCTCATGCCCCACATTTGAATGAGTACGTACGTTTTGTGTGAGAAGAGAACCACATTGAAAATTTGTCTTTAACGGCCCCACATTTATGTTCACTATAATGTCATCTCATCAAATTAAACAGTTTTCATTGCCCATTGTTTATGTATTGAGTGAGAAGAGATCCACACTGTAAGTTTGTCTTTAATGACCCCACATTATGCTTATAACTTTTGTCCATTGCTAAGTCTCGCATAGTGTTGTCTAACAAAACAAAGTCACAAATATGCATTATGGCTTCACTTATCTTTCACACTTTACACTTTGTCATGAGAGAATTTGGATCCTCCATCTACAATACAAATGCATTATAATTTAAAGAGAAAAAAAAAGAGTTACAAAAAATAAATTTTAAGTCCCATTAACACTATTTTTCATTCACTCTTCCTTACTTTTTAAAAAGCGTAGTACAATTGTACTGCAAAGAATCCATCAATGTCATCAAGTACCTCATGCCCTACATTTGAATGAGTATGTACGTTTTGTGTGATAAGAGATCCACGTTGTAAATTTGTCTTTTAACGACCCCACATTTATGTTCACTATAATGTCATCTCATCAAATTAAATAAAGCTTTCGTTGCCCACAGTTTATGTATTGAGTGAGAAGAGATATACAGTAAGTTTTGTCTTTAATGGCCCCACATTTATGTTCCCTATAATGTCATCTCTTCAAATTAAAAAATGCTTTCATTGCCCACTGTTTATGTATTGGGTCCCTGTAAGTCTGTCTTTAATGGCCCCACATGAACATGCTTGTATATGTAATTTGGATCATTGACAGTTTGACACATAATTGCACTTAATTAACAATTAGGCACTCTATTTGATTTATATTCACTACAATGTCATCTCATCAAATTAAACAACACTTTCATGTCCACTATTTATGTATTCATGTAAATTTGTGTTCACTACTTCGTTACGTTTGATCCATGTAATTTAAAATTCTAATTGTATAAGCAATCTCAATTTATCAAATTATTAAAACATATTCGTAAAACTTTAAAGTTTTTGAAACAATTTACAGGTTTTTTCAGATAGGCATACATATGTACATAACATACATTAAAATATTTTTTTAATATAAATATATTTGTGGATAATTTGATTTGATGTGTATATTTGTATGCGTTACGTATCTTAAAAATTCGTTATCATTTGTCGATATTTGTCATTGTTTTTTTCAACTATGTTTAGAGACATTTGATAAATTTAAAACAATATCGTTATTCTCGTTAAAGAAAAATTATGTGGTTCTAAAAGTTTGCTTTAAAAGATGTTGATCATCTTTTGTCTAAATTAAATGATCTAGAATGTTCTATCACTTAAATGTACATACCCTCAGCCTCCCCTCACTTCACCCTATAAAATAGTGATTTTTGTGTCAACACCCTCACACTACTTCTTCTTCTTAATCCTTTCTTATCCTTAATCCCTTTGGATCAATCTTCTCACTTTGAAAGAAATATTTGGGTGATGGACATCAAAGGTGGAGAACATCCCTCTAGTCAGCACCACGAACGATTTGGTAAACTAATTTCTCATACTCTCAATCCTCATCCTTATCCTTCTTCTTCTTATAATTATTATTTGACAGTTTGTCCCATCCATCTAGTAGCTAGTGTGTGCGAAATGAAGGTTCGAAAGTTCTTCCTTCACATCCACAAGCTAGTGTGTCATGTTAAATCTCTTGTGTGAATTAATTCATTTGTCCATGGTGACTTGCATATGTTAGTACTAATTAATTCTCACTTAGTGTGATATATATGGACTCAACTAACATGTGACTCCCAAAATCGTTTAAAAAGTATATTATTTTATTCTCTTAGGGACTCAATCATTAATTTCTCGATATATATATACACACCATATGAAATGAAGCAGAAAATGAAAATCAATTTTTTTTGAATAAGTTTTTTATATGTGTCCTTCATATACAACAATAAAAGATCATTGTCCATCAATTCATCACTTGTCAAGTCCAACACACATACACAATGTTTTTAATTTTCTATCATATATCTAACAAAAGTAGTGTTGGTACATATGTTATTATTTTAGATTCAGATTCTTCGCAACCGGCAGAAGTCATACCTGCCGAAGTTGTAGAAGTTTCGACGAACGACGAGCAGCCACCGCCAGCACCGCCACATGTGGGCATGCGAGAGCCCGATCAATACATTCCAATGACAAAAATGGTGACAATTTTACGACAAATTCTTCCACCAGAAGTTAGAATATCCATGGATGCAAAAGAGGCCATCCAAGTGATTATCTCTGAGTTCATCCGCCTCGTTACCGATGAAGCCAACAAGCACTGTCATAGTCAACAACGACGAATAGTGACGCCCGATGATGTCATCTTGGCGATGGAAAGGTTAGGCTTTGACGATTACATTCAGCCCCTCACAACATACCTTGGCCATCGTCGCAATAGGAATGCTCCGACGGACCATGATCCACTAGCTGATCAATAAACATTAATATTGTTGTAAATAAAAGGTCAAATTATCATTTGTATCTTCAAACTATGGAATGAGTTTCATTTTGGTCATAAAACCATTGTTTGTTCTCTTTATTTTTTTTTGGTCCCCAAAAAGTGATTTCATATGGTTTCTACCATTGTTTCTAGCCTGAACAGTTGAAATGGATCATTTGTCACTCATATGTGTCATAATGAGTTGACATAGGGAGAAAGGAAAATTTTCATTCTTAGTCACAAATTGAAAATAAATTGTACGTAGTTTATTACTTATCTTTGATTTTTACTAAGAATGAAAATTTTTATTTCTCTTTTTGTCAATTCACTTATTAAGACACATATGATAGATAAAAATAGTCAATCTCAACTGTCAAGGTTATATATAACATAAGAAATCCAACAAAAATACATTTTAGGGGACCAAAACGAAACAAATGTGAAAGTTTGAGACCAAAATAGAACAAAAAATAGTTTTAGGACTAAAATGAAACTTACCGTATTGTTTGAGAACCAAAATGAGATTTTAACCTAAATAAGAAAAATTCAATTGTTTGCAGCCTTTTTTATTCATGTATGTCTCATAATGAAGAAAAATTAAGAATATCATATAGCAACAATTAATTAATTAGCCCAATATATATAACTTTTATATGAGCAATTGTTAAAATTGTGTCATCAGCTTAGTAATTAAACTTCGTTCTATAATTTAATTTAATCAAATAAATTAATCAATTCAATATATATATATATATAATTTTTTATTTTGGAAAACTAAAAGAAAAAATCTTTTAAATATAAAATGATTATTACTATGATAAAATCTCAAAGGTCAAAACTATATTTTGGTCCTTAATGTTTCCCTAAATTTCATTTTGGTCCCTAATTTCTTTTGTTCCATTTTGGTTCTCAATGTTTCTGAATAGTTTTGTTTTGGTCTTTAATAAGTTTCACAATTGGTCCCTAACTAATGAATGTTATCATATTTCTCTCGTTTTAAATCCAAATGTGATGAAATTAAGTTACGAGTTGCTCTTGACGAGTTCTTTTTCTTCCAAGTTGGGGTGATATGCAAACAAGGTCCAAAATCATACTCGAAAGTTGGTTGCGCGTTTCATGAAGTTTGTCATATCTATCTTATTTCGAATTTGGTTGCTATGCTATTATTTTTTTTTCTATAAGAAGAGGATTTTTTTTAAAAAAAAGTTAGAGAGAAGCCAAATTCTGGTAAACCCATTCACTCATGACTCATCCAAGGCTCAACACTTGAAAACAAAAAGGTAAAAACATTAATTTCGTCCTCAAACTTCACACTAACTGTCAATTTCATCTTCAATTTTTTTTAGTCAATTTCGTCCCCAATGTTTCATATTGTGGTCTATTTTATCCTTTGCTCTTACTTTAACTAAATATAAACGATATAATCTACGTGGGTAATGATACATAATGTAAAATTTATAGAAAAAGAAACTCAAATCTTAACTCATTGAAAAAAAGGATGCAGCCAATTTCGTCCTGAACATGTACCTTTCAAGAGGGAAGGGGCTAATATGGAAAGGATGTGAAGTTTCTTTTTGAGTTCGATTTTCAGTCCTTGGTCAAAACCGCTGTAGGCTTCCCCAATATTTTAGTTCTTAGCGAACCTGTCCCAATCTATGAGAGGAAAGGACTGAAACACAAAAGAAGAAACATTTAGGGGTGTAAAGTTGCAGTTTTAGTCGTTTCACTTTTGCCTCTATCACTGTCTGTTCGTACTTTTTCTTCGGTTTTACTTTTGTTTTTTCTTTCTCTTGTTTTTTTCCTTTTTGTTTTTTTTCTTCCATTTCCATTTTATAAAAAGAAAAATAAAAATATTCATTCTTTTTCTTAATTCTGTTTTTTTCTTTCTCTAACAAGATCTCAAAAATAATAAACAAACTTCANGAGTTTTGATCCCTTGATTAGATATGTAGGCCTTAGGCTATGCCATAATTAAGTCTTATCTTGATAAATATTTTTTTTTCTTTCTTTTTTTATTATTATATTATCTTTTATCTTTATTTTTGGTATGATTTTATTTTTATTTTATTTTATTTCTTTCTTTGGATATTAATTTTAAAGTTTAAGGAAATATAATTTTTGTACGGTTATTTTAAGGTATTGTTCTTAGGAATGAGTGTCGTGGGCTGCCTAACACCTTCTCTATGATTCAAATTACTCTCAAACTTATTTTTGGTTCGAAACCGATTATGATTAAAAAGTAGTTTTTCAATTTTTTCTTAAAAACTTTGGTGGCGATTCTTCTTTCATAAAAAATAGTATTTTTCATTAATTAGCTTCCACACTCATTATTTCATAATTGAAAAATTCGATATTGGTATATATAAATATTCAATAAAATTGTTCTTGATATAAATTAATTATTGTTATTATTGACAAATAATAATTTATATTATTTTGTTTTAGAATAATTTTATAAACGATAAATAATCAAAAATTAGAGATCATAATTTTAATTTTGATGGCAATTATTCAAAATATGACAAGGTTCTAGTAAATGTTTTGCTTTGAGGACAAATGTACTTATTAGAGATAGGGAGTAGACAATTGCTATCAGATATCCGAGGGTTGGCGCTTAGTCCCCCAAAAAGGGAAGATTAATAATAAGTAAGAAATTATCTAGCATAATCTCAATTTAACACTTTCTTAAATAGTAATTAAAATATATTTTTATTTAACATATCAGTAGTCATGCGTTCAATGCATTTTTATTATTTATTATTCTTTAATTTTGTAAATAATATTTATATAGGAATTCAATTATTTCTCAATAATTACTTTCCTTATACAATAAAATGACATTTAATTAAAAAAATATTAACAAGTTAATCTATTTTTTTCTTAATTGTTAAGGAAGCTTGGAAATTGAGTAATAAAAAAGAAGAGAAATATTTGTTAGTTTTTACAAAAATATATTAAATATTTAAACTTTTTGGTAACGCAATTTTTATTATTTGTCATCCATTTTTGAGTGACTAGGCACTAACCCTTGGGTATATGTTGACTGGTAGCTAATTATTAATTCATAGCCCTAATAAGTATATATGTCCTTAAAGCAAAACATTTACAAGAACCTTGTCTAGCTTTTAATAATAGACATCAAAATTATAATTATAATCTCTAACTGTTGATTATTTATTGTTTATAAAGTTATTATCGAGTAATGTATTATAATCTATTATTTGCAGAGAATATTAATTAATAATTTATATATACCAAATTTTTTTTATTTATGAAATAATGACTGTTGAAGTTAATTATATAGATTAAATTTTAATCTTTCGATCAAGGAATAAATTATTAGTTCACTTTCTCTATGTATCTAGATTTTCAATCTAACTCGAATGTCAGCATCATAGAAATCCATCCTATCATGCTTTCTTGTATGTATCTTCTTATTTGGCCTTACACACTCACTTCAATTTCAGACTAGTTAAGGATCGTCAATTTTATATTGTAAAATGAAATTGGAAAGGAACCAAGGCCACAATGAGAATGCAATCCACAATAGAAACAATGTTATTGTGATTGGCCTAGGAAGAGCCCATATATATCAAGTTGGATTGCATCAAACTCATTCGATGACAATTTCTTGTGTGCATTTAGGGGTGCACAGGGGTTGAGTTTTGGATGGACTTGAGACCTAGGCTAGGGCGGGTCATCTGGTTCAGTCGGGTCAAAATTTTATATATTTTTTACCTTGTATATATATATTGATAAAAAAATTAATTATGGATCAATTGAATAATATTTTTTATTAATGAAGACATTTAATTTGATTTATTTGTTAAATTTATTTGTTTGGTTGAGATTAAGTATACATTTTATGATGTATTTTTTAATATACAATTGATAAAAATAATAATACATATGTATTTCTTATAATTAAAAAATATTTACTAATAGAAAATATAAATATATATAATAAAAAGTAAAAAAAGTATTCTTTTTTTAAAAAATAGGTGTACTGGCCCGGGTTAGGTCGGGTCTAGAAAAGCTAGACTTGGACCTGGATCGGAGACCTGGTGCGAACACCCCGGACCAGGATGAGGCACTAAAATTAGAGAATTCAAATATCAAGATATCTTTTGTAAATAGAGTATCCACCATCAATAATATACTCACTTGTTAATCATCTTCGATGAATTGTAGGTACCTCATGGATGAAATAATTGGCCCAAAAATTTGAAGTTACTTAATACCAAAAGGATTATTATATATATATATCAAGATATGTTTAAATCATTATACAATTACTATATGGCATAATTTCTTGAACAATAAATGATCTGGCATAATTTCAATTAAACACTTTCTTAAATAGTAATTAAAATACTTTTTTTTTGTAATGTATTAGTGGTCACACAGTCGACAGGTTTTTATTATTTTATTATTTTTTTAGTTTTTAAATAATATTTAGATAGGAATTCAATTGGTTTTAAATAATTACTTTATTTATATGATAAAGTGATACATAATAAAAAAAATATTAACAAGTTAGTGTATCTTTTTTCTTAATTTTTAAAGAAGTTTAGAAAATGAGAAAAGAAAAAAGAAAAGAAAATTTTGTTGAAGTTTCTACGAAAATATATTGAGTATTTAGAATTTTTGGCAAATCAGTGTTTATCTTATCCCTTTTTGGATGACTAGATGCCAGCTCTCGAATATTCGTTGGTCGGGAACTAACAACTAATCCCTAATCTTGTCGGAGATCACCAATCAGTGAGTAGAGAGTTGACCACCAATCATGTATACGAGACTTTTTGGCAAATCAGTGTTTAGGTGGCTAGGTGCTAGCTCTCGGATATCCGTTGGCCGACAGTCAACGACTAATCCTTTGTTTTGTCGAAGTTCACAATTCGGTGAGTAAAGAGTTGACCACCAAACATGTTGTATACAGACAAATACTAAAAAAAATAAGTATTTTTAGTTAATTAGCTTCAACACTCATTATTTTCTATGCCCTTCGATTCTGAATATCTATTTTTTTTTTTAGAACTTTTTTTATTTCAAAATATCTTATGTTTTACAAATTCAAAAAAACATTAATTATTTTTTTACCATTCTATCCCTATTAAATATAGTAGAGTCATAAATGAATAAGCATTTTCCAAGTATTGCTATTAGGGATAATTTAGTCTTTTTATCTCATTTTTCTCTTCATTTTAGGTGAGCTAATCATTTCCTTAATCTATATGTGTTTACCTTAAACATCAGATATACAAAATCGGAAGGAGTAGTTAACAAATTTGTTGTTGGTATAAATAGTCGATAAAATTATTCTCAATAATTAATAATTATTTTTAAAATCATTATTCACGAGAAATAATATTGTATAATACATTTTTTTTATAATAATGTTATCAATGATAAATAATCAACTATAAGAGATTATAATTTAGATAACTATTGTTAAAATCCTGACAAGGCTCTAGTAAATGTTTTGCTTTGAGGACAGGTATGGTCTGAGTTGTCCTTCCTATTCTTCTCCCTCCCCATCTATAAATACTTGTTTTTACTGTAGAATAAAACCACACACTGAGTATTGAGTTGAGTACTAATACTTCTCCTATATCATATTTTCTTAGCTTTCTCCTTTCTCATTTTCTTAATATCTATAAGCTATGGAAGGTGGAGGTCCCTTCTTTCTTGCTCAACCCCAATATGAACTCCCTGCTTCTGGTATACTCTCTGTCTCTCTCTTTCTGTAGAAATTTTTGGATTTGATATTGTTTAATTTGTTTTTGATTGCTCACCTGGTATTCGAGGTTTTACTCGCACTGATTTTGATTCGACCAACGTCGAACATTTGGCTATGTGGGAGAGTCTCCTATTAGTGATGATCGTATCCACAAGGTCTTGAATTCGAGATCTTACTTAAACGGTATCAAATCGCTTATTGGATCAACCCCTTGTTAGTCGATGCTATTGTGTAATTTGTTTATATGTGTGAGTGAGTATCCATGGGTTTATTTGTAACGACTTTTCATCAAAGAGTCATCTTTTTGTTGATGCTTTTCTTCATCCCCCGACTGTGTCTTCTTCACACATGTAAGAGGTACAAAACATCATTTTGTTTTGTTTTTTTTTCTAATCCTGTAATACTTTTTATTTTACTCTTTTCAAACTCAAACATCATCGTAGATGATGATGATGTTGATGACCAATAATTAAAAGGTCACGTTGGAAAAAACAGATCTGGTTGTCTAGTGATTTGAAGATTGTCGAAGAAATCATAGAAAATGAAGTCATAAATATTAGTAGAAAATCGAGAATTGGGAATTGAATTGAAGTCTGGAAGGAGTGGAATAGACTTTGACTTTTTGCCTAAAGGTTATTTGGGATATATGACCAAAAGACGCTTCCGCTCCTATACAATAACATTAATGCCTCTCTTTCATTGGAAGCAATTTGAACTTTGAAGAAAGAATTAGTTATAGAGAGGATCGAAATGAGTCTCACATCACATCATCAAAATCATATAAATCTCTTTATGTTATTCTTTTGAATTTTTATTCTTGTCTGGGACTTTTAGTTTTCAGGTATTAGAATACTTCATATATAAATTGGTATTTTTTTTTTTTTTTTATATTGACCATACAGTCATGAGAGATTTAGAACTTTTTTAAGGTTTGGGTGTTATTCCTTTTAAATTATATAAAATAAAAATTCTTTTATATATCCATGTCTTTGATCACTTAAAATTTTTAGTTCTTTTTATTAAACCGTATCTAAAATCAATTTAAATTAATCTTGTTGGGAGACTCTCTCACTGTAATCAAGTATGTGACCCAGATCGAATTCAAATTAGCCAATCTATTATAACATTATGTAATGGTTTTTGGCAGGCACGGAGATAGGGGGGCTGGTGGGGGCCACGGCCCCCTCCCCCAAATTTTAGTAGTTATTACAAATTAGTCCTAATATAATTTAATTGTATGCATTATAATCCCAACGGCCCCCCTTTAGTGTTAAAAAAAAAATTCTGGCCCCCCTTGTTAACATTTCTGGCTCCGTCACTGGTTTTTGGTGTTTCAGGTCCATTGGAGCAAGAGGGCAAAGGTGGAAACAACGTAGATCCAACAAACCCTAACAACAATGAGGTGCAACAACGCGTGCCAGGAAGGGAACAAGAACAATTCATGCCTGTCGCAAATGTGGTGAGGATCATGCGTCGAATTCTTCCATCAAATGCTAAGATCTCCGATGATGCAAAGGAGACAGTGCAACAGTGTGTCTCTGAGTTTATAAGCTTCATTACGAATGAAGCTAACCAACGTTGCAAGGAGGAGCAACGCAAGACAGTGACGGCTGAAGACATACTATGGGCAATCGACAATCTCGGGTTCGACCACTACGTCGGGCCTCTTTCTCTCTTCCTAAGTTACTATCGTGACAATGTAAATGGTAATAATAGTAAAGCCTCGAGTTCATGTGTTCCTCATCATGTGATGCCTCCACAACCTCCTAAAGTTTTTCTTCCTCCGCCTCCCACTTCTTATTCCCGGTCGAGTTTTCCGGAGAGTCCGAATCAGATTGAAATGAATGGGTACTACTATGGGGATGTTGGGTATGGTGATGGTAGCTCTAGTAGTGGAAATGGTGCCCATATGTACTATGGTGATGGTAGCTCTAGTAGTGGAAGTGGTGCTCCTATGTACAATGATCCTTATGGTCATTTGATGAGACATGGTCATCCTCAATAAGATGGGTCAGATTGAGGATATATATGCATATTCCATAGTCATTTTAAGCTTTGAAACATTGAGAGAGCTACGCTTATTGGCATTAAAAAAAATATATGGAATATGCTAGAGATTTTTTTTTTTAAGAAAAAAACAATGTTGTCTTTGAATTGCTATTTACTATGTTTAGTATGTCAATTGCTGGTTTATTAGATTGGCAATCAATGGAAATCTGCCTTTAGATTACAAATAGATTTGCTATTTGGTAAGTTTATGAAAGTGTCCATTGTGTTTAGAAATGTTCTCTCAACCCTTTTTATAAGTCTTATTTGATGGTGTTATTTGTTAATGTTGTCCTACTTTCACTTGTCATTTGCCAATCGTGATCTTAAGTTTTAACATTTTAACAACTTTGATGACCTAAGCAAAAAAGTAGCGTTTATTTCATCATGGGAAATGAGAACAATCCTTAATTTTGTTTCTATCTCTATCTTCTTTTGTACTCCCTCTGGTTCTATATATCTGGTGTTTAAGGTTTCTACACACAGATTAAGAAAATGATTAGCTAACATAGAATGAAGAGAAAAATGAAGTAAAATGACTAAACTATCCCTATTAAATTACTTGGAAAATGTTTATACATTTATGACTTTACTATATTTAATAGGGGTAGAATGGTAAAAAAATAATTAATGCTCTCTTGAATTTATAAAACATCAGATATTTTGGAACAAAAATGATTTTCTCAAACACTAGATATTCAGAACCGGAGGGAGTATGGTTTTTCTTTAATTTTTCTTACTTTTGAATTAATTTTTATTGAAATTCGTGTCAAACTAGAAAGAAAAAAAGGATAGCTCTATCCATGGTTGCAAATTGCGGTCCGCAACCGCAATTGCGCCCGCAATATTGCTGTTGCGGTGGTGGCCGCAACCCGCATCAGACCGCAATGACTACACCGCAACAGTCGCAACCTATATTGCAACACCCACAATCGCAGTAAACGCAATGCAACCGCATCCGCAACCGCACTCGCAATTTGCAACCATGGCTCTATCTATCAAGAGTTTATAGCATTGCCCTTTCATCATTTGCTGGTTTTAAGAAATTAGTTATATTATTTTTACTTTAATGATTATTTAATCACTTCTTAAAATGACACTTAGTTATTTTATAAATATATATAATCATAACCCCTCTTGTACTTATTATTCTTAAAATCATATTGCATTTATATTAAACTCGACTTAGTGATTGCCATGTCATAAAAACTAAAAAGTAGAGGCATCATATTTGCTTGTTTTTATTAGAATGATCAAATACTAACTGATTTTATGCTATTCACATGTTTTGTGTTGTCTAGCACTGTCAAAATGATTATGTTTATCTGGGGAGTGAATTAGATGATAAAGTATAAGTTGGATGAGGTATTGTTGAAGAATAAGGAATTATAATCGAATGGATCGGCCGAAGTACAATATAATTTAAATATGGTAAATGTGAGTAAAAATAAAAAAGAGAAAAAGAAGAGAGATATGAATGAAGACAATATTAAATCTTTACCAAATCTTGATATAATTTATTAACATATATAAACTTCAACAGATACACTCCTATTAATGCAATCAATTATTCATGTTTAACCCACATCGTGTGAAAACGCACCATGTCACTCCATTCCTTAACCTTTTCTTTTTTCTCTCTCCTATATCTCATTAAATCAATTTTTTATCATTTTACTTTTTGTTCTAAATTCACTTTCAATTTTTATTTAAGTTTATTTGTTGATGGTTTCAATAACACACAAAAAAAAATTACTCGTTAAGATTAATTTGTAACTCCAAACTCCTTACATTTGGAATTTAAATGAGAGATATATGACAAATTTCGTTTATTTAATTGTGAAATGAGTAACACACTTTTGAGATTCCATTTAACCTCATTTGTGTTGGGGAGAAGCACAACCCACAAAACATAAAGGAAGAGAAAAATGAGAAATACACACAAAAAAGAAATTTAAAGTAGTTCGGTGCTTGTTGGCCAAAAAAAAAAAAAAGTAGTTCGGTGCTTCAAGACTTACTAAACGGTCTTATTGAAAAATTCCAAACCCTCGATAAAATTTTTAACGAAAAAATTATAAACCGTCTCTTATAACTACCCAAGCACCTTTGCACTCATTGACTAATAGTTTAATTAAACTTTTTAGGGTAAAATTCACTTTGGTATCCTGTGGTTAGGACCGAATCCACTTTGGTACCCTAAAAGACAAAATTTGATACTTTGGTACCCTGAGGTTTACGCCGTTAGCACTTTGGTACCCTGTGGTTATTTTCCGTCTACATCTAATGAAAAATTGTTCGCAATTTTGCAAAAATTACAAAATGCCCCAAAATAGTTTCAAAATTTTCAAAAACATCTCTAGATCATAATATTTGAGGACTAAAATGAAAATTATAACAAAATTTTGGGGTCAAAATGGAATTATGAAAAATAATGGAAACAGAATAAAATTACAGATTAGTCTTAAATTTGGAAAAAAAATGCAGTTTAGTTCCAAAATTGTGTGGTTCGATGGTGAGAAGATGCACTTTATAAATTTTTTGCGAAAATTACAGAATTCCCCCAAATAGTTTGAATAACTTGCATGAAAAAATTATAGTTTTATTATAATTTCATAAAAAAAAAATTATTTTAGTAATTTATTAAATTATTTAGTGAAACTAAATATTAATTATTTAAATTGTAAATTAATTAATGGGAATATTCTTCAAATTATTCAAGTTTACTTTCAAATTTCATTTAAGTAATTGTATTTGAATAGGGGTAGGACTAAATTGTATTTATTTTCCAGATTTAGGACTGATATGTAATTATCTATTTTTTATATTTTCTAAAATTACATTTTGACCCAAAATTTTTTTTTAATTTCTATTTTATTCCTCAAATATCATGTTTTAGGGACTTTTTTTGTAAATCTTGAAACTATTTAGGGGCATTCTGTAATTTTTGTAAAATGTTTGTGAAGTTAATCTTATCATCATCGAACCACGCAGTTTTAGGACTAAACTGTATTTATTTTCTAGATTTAGGACTAATCTATAATTTTATTCTTTTTCCAAAATTTTTCATAATTGCATTTTGACCCCAAAAATTTGTTATAATTTTCATTTTAGTCCTCAAATATTATGATCTAGGGAAATTTTTGAAAATTTTGAAACAATTTGGGGGAATTTTGTAATTTTTGCAAAAGTGCTAACAATTTTCCGTTAAATCTTGACAGAAAATAACCACAGGGTACCAAAGTGCTAACGGCACAAACTTCAGAGTACCAAAATGTCAAATTTTGTCTTTCAGGATACCAAAGTGGATTCGGTCCTAACCACAGAGTACCAAAGTGCATTATACCCAACTTTTTATTGGGGCTTTCTGTATGTGTTGCTATTTCAAGTGACTTCACTGTTCCAAACTATTGCAGGCTGCATTTAGAGCTCTTGCTAGAAAAGGTTACCAGACATTGCAAAGTCTGCTGTTGGATTTTTGCCAATGGAATTCCAGCTAAAGCCTTTTAAACGTATTACTTGATATGCTTGTTGATGGAAAGTTTGATATAAAAACGAGTCCCATTATAAAGCTACCCTAGCTTGTAGTACATTGCTTCAATTAAACTTTTATGATGTACTTGCCCTTCAATTAAACATATGGTTGCACTTATCTTGATTTATCATGTTGGTAAATAACACCTAGTGTATCTTGTACTTTTAAATTAAGTAAATCTCATCTGTAACCTTTTTTTTCATTTGTTTTCAGAATGAAGATGTGATTATATTATATTTGATAGTCCTGCAAAAGGTTAGCAATTCATTTCTCTTGCTTCTTCCTTGCCAATTTTCAACACCGCAAAACGATATTTTTCTGGCTAGTGTTTCAATGGCTGCTGACTTTTGATTTAATGAAATAATGTCATCTGATTTATTGTTTGTTATCTTGTGATTGGGCAGAGCAGTGAGTCATTGCAGCATCATGGGCTAAACGTGTTTCAGTAGCTATGTTAAGGGGGAATATGAAAAATGTCAATATTGATTTTTATAGAGTGAGAAGATGTATGATGTTGAGGATATGATGTGGACTTATATAGTGGGAAGATTTATGAAGTTTAATTTGATTAAACAATTTATAGATCTTGTAATTACATATTAATAGTAAAATATATGATTGAATTTATAATTATGTGTTGTAGATATTTTTTATTATTGGATCATTGAATAGATAAATTGATGAAAATCAAATATATAAAATAAAAATATTTCAATAAAAATTAAAATTATAAAAAAGGTGCATTTTAAAATTAAAACAATTAATTAAATTGATTTGCAACATTCATAAGTGTTGCCTAAAATTGAATTTGAAACAATTTATACATGTTGGCAAAAATGGTATTGGAACAGTTTATAAATGTCACCTTAAATTTATTTGCAACAGTTCACTAACGTTGCAGAAGAAATGTTTAGTGTTGCAGTTGCTAGATTGCAACAGTTTATAAGTGTCACCTTAAATTGCTGCAACAGTCTAAAAATGTTACAAGTGAAAGATAAAGTGTTGTCTATACGAGTGTTGCCTTCACTTCTAAAAATGTTGCCTTTACCAAAGGCAACATGAGCGGATGCAACCCCTCGAAAAATGTTACAAAAATTGACAAGCAACAATTTTTTGACATTTCGTAACAGTTTTCAAATGTTGCAGATCGCTAAAAATGTTGTAGGGTAATATAGAAACTCATAAAACTCTCACTATTCATATAAGCTGCCCCACACCCCTCACCTCCAAGTTACCCAATGTTGGACTTCGAGGAATAAATCCAACAAATCTTCTTCCCATTTAAAATCTTACATCATCTCACTTTATCATAAAATCTTCCCTTCCTCACACCCCTCTCCTCCAAGTTATCCACAAAACAAAATAAAGAAAAGGAAAAGAAGCAATACACACCAAAAAAAACTTTAACGTAGTTCAATAATTCAATAATTTAGTAGTAAACTGAAACTAAATAAACACATTTAAAAATAATATGAAACTTCTGAAATATTTAGAATCGAAATAAACTTAGGAAAATATATATATTTATGATTAATTTGAGAATTCAACCAATATTCATTTTGCTAGCTAGTTTTTTTTTAGATTTACCTAAAATTTGTAATGAACAAGTTGTGACAAAATTAATCGAATTGGTGTCACAAATTTTTTTTCCTATCCAATCACCTAGCCTTCATCTGTTTTTTTTTTTTTCGTAGACACCTAGCCTTCATTTTGACTAGTCCAAATGCAACCCACATAAGGAGAGTCTCTCAACAGAATCCCCAACTCAAAAAAAAAAATTAGGGAAACCTTGCACATATTTATAAGCCCTCAGGCCTTATTATTCCCCACCAAAGCAACATCTTTACAGAGAAACCAAAAAAAGAAAGAGTAAATAACTTTAAGAATTAGAATATCTATTCATAATATATGCCATATGTGTCATTATTTTCTATTATTTGTCATATTAAAGTTATAGAAATTGATTTTATATTCTTAAACTTATGAATATGTGTCGTGTGGGTGTCGTACGGGTGACAGACACAAATACGTGTCTGACACGGTGACACGCCTTGGACATGAAGTGTCCATGCTTTATAGGTCAATCTCAATTGTCAAGGTTATAAATAACAGGAGAAACCCAGCAAAATTACACTTTGGGACCAAACGAAACAAATGTGAAAGTTTGAGGACTGAAACAGAACAAAATATAGTTTAAGATCTAAAATGAAACTTACCCTTTAGTTTGAGAACCAAAATGAGATTTTAACCTGAAATAAAAAAAATTCAATTGTTTGCGGCCTGGTTTACTCATTTGTGTCTCAAAAATATATTTTTTTCAATCAACTTTATCTTTTATCTTTCGTATGTATTCATTAACAAGTTAATTAAAAAAAATTACATGATAGTTATAAAATAAATAAGAACATCTATCAATATAATGAAGCAGAATTAAGAATATCATGTAGAAACAATCAATTAATTAGCCTAATATATATAACTTCTATATGAGCAATTGTTAATATTGTGTCATCATCTTAATAATTAAACTTCGTTTCATAATTCAATTTAATCAAATAAATTAATAAATTCAAAACTTATATATATATATAATTTCAATTTTGATAATTAAAATAATAAACCTTTTAAATATCAAACAATTATTACTTTGATAAAAATCAAAGGTCAAAACCATATTTTGGTCCTTAATCTTTCCCTAAATTTCATTTTGCTCCCTAATTTCTTTTGTTCTGTTTTGGTTGTTAATGTTTCTCAATAGTTTTGTTTTGGTCTATAATAAGTGTTACAATTGGTCTCCAACTAGTGAATGTTATCATATTTCTCTTGTTTCAAATCAAAATGTGACAAAATCAGAGTTACGAGTTGCTCTTAACGAGTTCTTTCACTTCCAAGTTGTGGTGATTTGCAGACGAGGTCAAATCGGGCCCAAAATCATACTCGAAAGTGGGTTTTTTTGTTGAAATTGGTCATATATCTTTCATTTTAAAGTTGAATGTCACGATATTGGAGCTACGAGTCACTCTCGATGAGTTCTTTTATTGTCTAGCTAGTTGGGACGATCAATTGGCAAACATGGTGAAATAGTATTCCAAAAGTGGGTGTGGTCTAAATATCAATTCCAACTTCTGGAGTAATATTATTTGACATGTTTGGCAAAAGCTATAGAGAGAAAATTTCTCGTCTAGATTGACTCATAACTCCGATTTTGCCACTTTCAAACTTGAAATGAGAGAGATTTGACAAACTTTATGAAATGAGTGACTCAGTACTTTCAAGCTTGATTTCAAGTCCGGTTTGATCTCGTTTTCCAACGATGCAAAATGGACAAAGAAAGAACTTATTAATTAAGAGTAACCAATAGCTCCAACTTTTGTCGCATTCAAACTTAAAATTAAAAACATATAACTACATTTTCAATAGTCATGGACCAAAACAGAACTGTTAGAAAACATTAAGGATCAAAACGGAATAGAAAAAATTAGGCATCAAAACAAAATTTAAAGTAAATATTAGAGACCAAAATGAGATTTTGACCAATATCAAATTATTCATGCTGTTTGGGAAATGGATAGGGCTATGTTTTGTGACATTTTGGAATTAAGAGAGGAAAAATAACAATTATAATAGCAATAAAAGTTACATGAGTGATGAAATGAATTTTTTGACTGTACATAAAGCTGTTAAAATAGATCTTATTCACGGGTTGGTATCGTTTAATTACTTGCGAAATTCTACGGGGGTTGGGTTGCTGAATAAACAAAGGTCAGATTGACCCAAAAATGAAATAGGAAAGGATCCAAAGCAACAATGAGAATGCAAGCCACCATATAGAAACAAATAACTGAATGATCTATGGGAAGAGCCCATATATCAAGTTGGATTATATTGCATCAAGCTCATTTGATGTCAATTTCTCGTGTGCATGAATTGCTCCTTCAAATCCCTTTCTTGTTAGGATCATTCATGTTTTTGAAGAGAAAGAAGAGGCGTTAAAATTAGAGGTTCAATTTCTCTAAAATGTTCTATCACTTAAATGTACATACTCTCAGCCTCACCCTCACTTCACTCTATAAAATAGTGATTTTGGTGTCAAGACCCTCACTACTTCTTCTTCTTAATCCTTTCTTCTCCTTAACCCCTTTGGGTCAATCTTCTCATTTTGAAAGAAATTTGTGGGTGATGGACATGAAAGGTGGAGAAGATCCCTCTAATCAGCACCACCAACGACTTGGTATAGTACTTTCCCATCCTCTCAAGGCTGGGCTTCGTCGACTACATTCAGCCCCTCGCGGCGACGTTCTTTGGACGCCGTTGCAATCCTCATCCACCTAATGACCCAGGTACCAGTGATAGCTTCTGCAATGCTCCAACGGACCATGATCCACTAGCTGATGAATGGAAGAGTACATACATGCCCATGCCAAATGTGATAAGATTTGTAGAGAATGTAGTGATATCACAATCGATTCTTTCGGATTATTAATCATGAATTATGAAGTATAGAGAGAAACAATCGATTGTTTTAGATTTTGAGTCATGAATTTCGAACTTTAAAGAGAAAACAATCGACATGATATCGTGTGTGTCTATATATATATATATATTTATGTTTCTATAACTTGACAATACGCGTGAAATTTATCATTCAATATATAGGTCCCACAATAAACAATATAATAATCGAGAAGGGTGAAAAACGAGACATGGTTAGTAATGAATGCTGAACGGCTTGTGGGTCCATTGCTATTATGGAAATGAATCCTCTACATTTTCATTCTTTGCATTTTTTATGCATTTTATTTAAAGAGAAAAAGGAAGAGGTAAAGGGATAATGTGTTAGTTCTCGAAAATGATAAATATATGGGACTCACACTTTCTCAATAAAATGCACAAAAAATGCATAGAGTGAAATACAAAGGATACAAGTCGTGACAATATCTCTATACCCCACATCAATGGTGAGACTATATGTGTTTGTGTGTGTTTGTAAGAGAGGAAGAGAGGGAGAGAGAGACTGGACAATGCACATGACATCTTTTGTTGAGTAGGCCCCACATTATGCATAAAAGATGAGATAGATGTACAATAAACGAGACATTGTTTGTCAAGAAAGCTATACTTCACATCGTTATTTTGAGTGGGTGTGTGTGTGAATTCAGGGCCAACAAGAAACAATTAACAGAAATCATTTTTATAACATACAATAACAAACAAAAGTTTTAGAAATTATTAAAAATGAAAATACATAAATAAATAAAAGATACAAATAAAAAAAATTTAGTCCAAAAGATTTAAAAAAATCCAATTCCATATTAATTAACTTTTGTCCTAGGCCAAGAAAAAAAAGATAGTACAATCCAAAATCCTAATTATCTTGCACTTTCGAATTAGATCAGTAGTACAACGAAGGGACCCTCAAAAGAAGAAGACAAGGGAATTAAGGAACGTCATGCAGGCATCTCAATTCTCGTAACTTTTGTCTGTTGCTAAGTCTCACACATTTCTTGTCTAACAAAGAAAGTCACACAGATGCATCATCCCTTCGCTTATCTTTCACACTTTACGCTCTGTCATGAGGGAATTTGGATTCTATATAATACAAATGTACTAAAATATAAAAAGAAAAAAAGTTTAGGGAAAAACAATGTGAGTCGCATTAACACATTTTCTCTATCACTCTTCCTTATATTTTTTCTAAATTGTAGTACATTTAATTTGTACTACAAAAAAATCCACTTAGGTCATGTTAGTACCTCCTGCCCCACATTAGTGTACAATATATCAGCATACAATGCTTAGAAGAGATCCACACTGTAAGTTTATTTTTATTGGCCCCACATGAATATTCTTGCAATTAATTACCAATTAGGCAGCCTATTTGATTTCTATTCACTCCAATGCCATCTCATCAAATTAAACAAAGTTTTCATGCTCATTGTCTCTGTATACATGTAAATTTGCGTTCGCTACTACATTGTACTTTAGAATTAGATCAGTAGTACAAGGAAGGGACCCACCAAAGAAGAAGACATGGAAATTAAGGAACGTCATGCAGGTATCTCAATTTTCGTAAATTTTGTCTATTGCTATGTATCACACATTTCTTGTCTTAAAAAAGAGTCACACATATGCAGTATCCCTTCGATTATCTTTCACCCTTTACACTCTGTCATGAGGGAATTTGGATTCGTAATAATACAAAGGCACTATAATTCAAATAGAAAAAAAAAAGGTTACAGAACAAAATTGTGAGTCGCGTTAACACCTTTTCTCTTCTACTCTTCCTTATTTTTTTAAATTGTAGTACATTTGTACTACAAAAAATCCACTTTGGTCATGTCAGTTCTTCCTGCCCCACATTATTGTACAATCATGCAAACCTTAGAAGAGATCCACACTGTAAGTTTATTTTTATTGGTCCCACATGAAAATTCTTGCAATTAATTACCAATTAGGCAGCCTATTTGATTTATATTCACTACAATACCATCTCATCAAATTAAACAAAGCTTTCATGCCCATTATCTATATATACATGTAAATTTGCGTTCTCTACTCCATTGTAGTTTTGAATTAGATCGGTAGAAGGGTTTAAGGTTGTCTATCTTATAAATTTTATTCTTTTTGTAAAATAATTCTAAAAAGATTTGTGCAAAAAGAAATATTTAAAGAAAAAAAAGGAGGTTTGTTATATATTTGTCATAAACCTAATAACTGAGCCTCTATTAAAAAAAAGAGTAGGTCCAAATTCATTTTTAAAAAAAAAATTAAGTAAACCGAATCAAAAGAGTGAAAAAATAAAATATGCCCAAATTCATGATTTTTTTTTCTATAAGAGAAGCCCAATTTCCATAAACCCATTCACTCATCGAAGGCTCAACACTTGGAAACAAAAAAGCAAAAACACTAATTTCGTCCTGAAAATTTACATTAATTGTCACTTTCATCCCCAATTTTCTTTGTAGTCAATTTCGTCCCCAATGTTTCATATTGTGGTCCAATTTATCATTTGCACTTACTTTAATCAAATATAAATGACATAATCTACGTAGGTAATGATATGTAATGTAAAATTGATATAAAAAGAAACTCAAATTCTAACTCATATTGAAAATCAAAATGCAGTGTATCGTTAATTTATTGAAAAAAGTTAATCAAAGGATATAGTTGACCAAAATATAAAACATTGCGAACAAAAATGATTGCAAATAAGACTGGGGACCAAATTAACAGTTAATGTAAAATTTTTTCGCAAAATTATTAGCCAAGAAAAAAAAAAGTTGAAAGTAGACAATGATGCTGTGCGTTTTGCTCACCCACCCACAACCACAAGATCATGCATTTCATCTTCTTCCTCTTTTCTATGGAATGGCGGCGAAACTCAGGGAAGAACATCAAAATCGAAATCTTCTCCATTCCATAATTGTGACTAAAAATCGCGAGAGAAAAGGAAATAAATCAGAAAATGAACGATATCATAATTAAATTTTTGATCTCGTAATTAATGTAGGTCTCGGATGTTTTCCTATGAATTTAAATCATGGAAACTCTCACGTAAGGACCCAAGAAAGGAATATGAACCATATTCTCACGAATTTCTTTTCTTTCGTTCTTTTTCTTGTGAGTTTTGTTCATCTTTGGGTTGCTTTTAATTCATGGACTGACATTGATGAACAATGAAGGTTGAACTCCAAAGGAAAGCGGACTAATATGAAAGGATGAGAAGTTTCTTTTTGAGTTCAGTTCTCCTATGGTGGATTTCAGTCCATGGTCAAAACCGCCGTAGGCTTCCCCAATGTTTTAGTTCTTAGCATTTCAGTCCCAATCTGTGAGCGGAAAGGACTGAAACATAAAAGAATAAACATTTAGGGGTGTAAAGTTGCAGTTTTAGTTGTTTCACTTTTGCCTCTTTCACTGTGTCTGTTTGTACTTTTTTTTCAATTTAATTTTTTTTTATCTTTCTTTTCCTTTTTATTTTATTTTATTTTTTTCTTCCATTTCCATTTTATAAAAATGAGAAAAAAATATATATTTCTATCTTTTTCTTAATTCTGTTTTCTTATCTCAAAAATAATAAACAAACTTCGAAAAGAAAAAAAAGATTTTAAGATACTTCATATTAAAATCAAAATCAGAAAGATTTCAAAATTGATTTTTATCATGAATTTTCATAAAAGAAATTTTAGACTTTTCTCCAAAAATAACAAAAGCTTTTCGTCAAAAGTAACCATTTTCAAACTATATGGGTTTTGATCCCATGATTGGATACGTAGGTTTTAGGCTCTCTCTAATTCAACTCCAACCTTTATACATATTTGTTTAGAGTAAACTACCAAATTGGTCCCTGGATTATTGGCTCGCTAACAGATTGGTCCCTGAATTTAGAAAATTGACAAATAGGTCCCCGAATTTTTCTAACGAGTCAAATAGATCCTCGAATTTTTCTAACGTTAGTCAAATATGTCCCCGAATAACATGCACAGAAGGACCTATTTGACAAATGTTAGAAAAATTCGGGGACCTATTTGACTCGTTAGAAATATTCAGGGACCTATTTGTCAATTTCCTAAATTCGGGGACCAATCTGACAGCGAGTCAATAATCCAGGGACCAATTTAGTAGTTTACTCTATTTGTTTTTGTTTCTATTTTATTATTATATTATCTTTATCTTTATTTTTGGTATGATCTTATTTTTGTTTTATTTTATTATATTTCTTTTTTGGATATTAATTTGAAAGTTTAAGGCAATCTAATTTTTGTATAATTATTTTAAAATAATCAGTTTTAGGAATGGGTGTCGTGGGCTGCTTAACACCTTCTTCATGATTCAAATGACTCTCGAGCATATTTTTGGTTCAGAACCAATATTTCTTCATCCAAAAGAATTTTTCAAAATTAGTTTTTCAATTTTTAATTAAAAATTTGGTGGCGACTCTTCTTTTTTCCAGAGTCATGAATGACGTGTCACATGTTAGGCATGAAAGCAAAGAATTTTCATACAATTGTTGTAGAGTTTAGCAACATATATTCATACTACTATATTGTCTCTAGCGACGATTTCTCAAACTGTCGTTATAAGCTTTAGCGACGAATTTCATATCGTTGTTATTATTTTTAGTGATGATTTTTTTTTTGAATCTTTGTTATTTTCTTTAGCTACGATTTAAAAATTGTCACTATTGTCTTTAGTTACAATTTGCAAAACTGCGGCTATTGACTATAGCGATTAAAACTTCTACCACTACAATTGTCTTTAGTGACGGTTTTGTGAACCACAGCTATTGTCTTCAGCAGCAATTTTGTAAATTGCCACTATTGTGACAGAGATAATAACGACAATTTGAGAAATCGTTCCAAAAGACAATTGCGTCAGTTCACAAAACTGTCACTAAAAAAAATAGTGACTATTCACAAAAATTTCTAGAGACAATAGTGGCAATAGAGATTATTTTGCAAACCGTCACTAGAGACATTAGCGATAGTTTGCAAAATCGCTGCTAAAGGAGCTAGTAATGATTTACAGAACTATCGCTCAAGAAAATAGAAACAGTATGAAAAATAACCAGTAGAGACAATGGAGGCAATTCGCAAAATTTTTGCAAAAGACAATAGCAGTTGTTCACAAAAATAGTCGCTAAAACCAATAGTGTCAGAATGAAAATTCACCGCTATAGAGAATAGTGATAGTTTTTAAAAACTTCCACTAGAGACAATAACGATGATTTTGCAAATCGCACCTAGAGATCATAGTGATAGTTTGCAAATCATGGCTAGAGACATTACCAATAGTTTCCAAAATTGCTACTAAAGACAATAGCGGCAAAACTGTTGCTAAAGATAATAACAACGATTTGAAAAATTATCGCTTAAGACTAGAGATATTTTGTGAAACTACTGTGGGAGACAAAAGCAATAGTTTGCAAAACTTTTGTAAAAGACAATTGTGATGGTTCACAAAATTGTCGTTAAAGACAATAACAGTGGTTTGTAAATTCGCCACTAGAAACAATGGTGGCGGTTTTGCAAATTGCGGCTAGAAACACTAGTGGTGGTTTTGCCAATAGCAACTAGAGCCAATAGTTGCAATTTCACCACAAAAGACAATAGTGCCCGTTTTGCAAACTGCAGCTAAAGACAATAACCAAGGTTATTAAGATCGAGATCTTAATAAAGATCGGAGCGGAAAAAAATAGATCGAATCGTAAAATCGAATCGAGGATCGTAAGATCCTAACTTTTTTTTTGTACAAAAAAATTAGGATCGTAAGATCTTAACAATTTATATTTATTCTAAATATGTCTAAAAATTTATATTTTTATGGTATATTTACATCTTTGTTGTGTCAAACATCTTACAAATAAAGATAAAAACCAATATAACTTTGATTCTATAGATAAATGTGAAAGGGAACGACGGAGAATATGAGAGACTGTGTGAAAAGTGAAAAGATAAATGTGATTTGTGAAAGGGAAACCCTAAATTTGCCTCATTTATGTGTTTTGGCCAGAAAATTGAAAACAAAAAACAAAAATGTATAAAACACTGCGTTTTGGGCCAAAAAAATTTTTTTTTGTCTTAGATCGTATGGATTGTACGATCCTACGATCTTAACTAGAAAATCGCGATCTTAGTCCGATCCTAACTAAATACGATCTTCTATACGATCCGACAAGGTTGGCCTTATTAAGATCTCGATCTTATACGATCTAAGATCTCGATCTTAATAACCTTGACAATAACAATAGAGACAATAACGATGATTCCCAAAATTGTCGATAAAGGCAATAACAACGGTATGAAACACTATTACTAGAGTGAATAGTGGTAGATTGTGAAACCATTGTTAAAAATAATTGTGGTAGGTCACAAAACCATCACTTAAGGTAACAGAAATAATATGAAAATATGTTGCTAGAGACAATAGCAACAGTTTTGCAAATCGCCAGTAGAGATACTAACGGCAGTTTGCAAACTGTTGTTAGAGAGAATAAAAGTAGTTTGCTAAACCACTACTAAAGACGATAGCGTTGGTTTTTCAAATCACACAAAAAGACAATATCAACAACTTGAAAACCGCTTTTAAAGAAAATACTGGTAGTTAGCAAAATCGCCGCTAAAGACAATAGCAACGATATGAAAAGCTACCACTATAGACAATAGTGGCAATTTGCAAAAGCGTTGTAAAGGATAATAGTGGTGTTTCTAATGATAGCAACAACATGAAGATTTTTTGCTCCAGACAATAGAGGTTGTTTTGTAAAACGCCGCTAGAGACAATAATGGTAGCTTGCGCACCGAAGTTAGAGACAATAACACAGTTTGTGAAACTACTTCTCAAAACTATTACAGTGGTTTTGCAAACCGCTCCTAAAGTCAATATTGATAATTTGCAAAATTATTGCTAAAGACAATAACGAAAATTTTCTAATATTGCAAAATCTCCCAAATTGGAGTTCTTGGAGAAAGTATTAATATCAAAACAAAAAAAAAATTACAACGAAAGATATTGATCCCTTAGCTTTCCTTCCCTTACCTTTCTTTTATTCTTTTACAATCTCTTCCCTTCCAACGTTATAAGGATAAATGCCAAAGTTTTCCATTCGATTCCCAAACATGCCCTGGATAAATGCCAAAGTTATAAGCAATAATATTAATGACTTTAAATAGAAAAAGAAAAATCTTGGTCAAGGATAGCCAAGAAGTAGGAAAATCCTACCAAGATCAATTTTTTTTTTCTAAAAATGGGTAAATTATATTTTGGTACCATGTTCTTTGAAAAGTGATACTTCAGTACTATGCTCTATGTTTTGTTAACACTTTTGTACACAAAATTATATTTTTTAAGTTTTGACGGCGAAGTCGCACGTGACCATCACGTGCACAATGAAAAACACCTAAATATTCATTTTCCTCTCATTTTTCACAATTCCAACAATAAAATACTCAAAAATCCTCTCACATTGAATCTCAGTGTCTTTCACGATTTTTTTAGTATTTTAGCCTATGAATCGTGAAAAATGAAAGGAAAATTGGCATTTAATTGGGTGTTTTTACTATGCACGTACGGTCACGTGCGACTTTGCCGTCAAAATTGAACAGAAAAATAAATTTGGGTACCTTAGTATTACGGTTGCAAAGAACAGGGTATCAAAGTGTCACTTTTGAAAGAACAGGGTACCAAAATGTAATTTACCCAAAAAAAATATTCATCTTTACGAAGGCCACCTCTAGTCCTATTACATCATGAGGCCATGCCACCCTCTTTATGGTGATAGACAAGGTTTTAAAAAAAAGACTGTAGATTAAATTGATTGAGGTATCAATTTAAAGGTTTCATGATTCAATGGAGGTCTAACTAACGTCGGATCAGTGACAAACATATAAGTTAAAATCATTAAAAAAAAGTTTAAATTAAATATGAAAATTTTAATTCTAATAGTCATAGTTAAGTTAGAAAATATAATTATAATATTAATATAAAAATACAAATTTTATAAATTAATATGAATTAATATAAATAAAATCAATTGTCATAATATTTATTAATATTAATGTCATCAAGTGTCATTTTATAGTCACTTTCTCTACCAAATTCAGGTTCATAATCGACATCTTTAATTTCAACATTTGACCCATAAGTAAAAAATTAAAAAAAAAATCAAAGAATCAAACAAATAAAATTTGGTCGATACACCACCGGTTCTTGATGATGAGGAGGGCAATTTTGTTGGTGAATCGAATCAAACCATTGGCCAATTCTCTGTTCAACTAGTCCAGTCAAATTTTTAAAACTGTGATGATAGGCCATTATCCTTATCTGTCACACAAATCATAGTTATAATAGTAGAGTATGTAAAGGGCCGGGAGAAAACACTAAAAACGTATGATTCATATATAGTTTCATAAGCAATATAGCATATATATATATATATATATATAAAGTAAACTAGTAATTTGGTCATTGAAAGATTATATAGTTGACAAATCAATTCTTGAAAAATTGAAATATAAAGGCAAAAGACGTGTTGGTGCCCCTAACGTTAGGGGTCAGTTTCAGTTATACCCCCAACGTTTGTTTTAGGTCAGTTATGCCCCCAACGTTTCCCATTGTTGTCAATTACACCCTAACATCTATTTTTTTGGGCCAAAGTTAAATTTTGGTCCCTCAAGTTTGCTCAAAGTTTCGTTTTGGTCCATCCATTTTGCGAAAAAATGAATGGCAAGCCGCCAAAAAATTTACACAATCGTCGAAAATCATAGCTTTGGTCATTTTTTCGCAAAATGAAGGCCGCTATTGAACTCAGGAGGTCAAAAGACCTTGGATTAGGAGTTTTCGTTGTAGTCGGGGCCGCCGTGTATCTCGCAGAAAAGTTGGCTGGAGACTTGATGGATCAAAACGGAACTTTGAGCAAACTTGAGGGACCAAAATAGAACTTTGGCCCAAAACAATTGAGGTTAGGGTATAATTGACAACAATGTGAAACATTGGAGGCATAACTGAAACTGACCCCAGACGTTAGGGGCACCAACAGGTCTTTTGCCAAATATAAAATTTATTTGTCCCTGAAATATTAGAACAGTATACTCTCTAGTTTTTCAAAGACTAAAATTGTATACAACTTAGTTTGTAAAAATGACTAAGAAGTATATAGTTTTGATCTTTCAAAGATTAAACTATATATTTTAATCTTTTGATCAAAACTAAATTATTAGTTATATATCTTGATTTTCAATCTGACTTGAACGTCAGCTTTAATTGAGTGAAATCCATCCTATTAGGCTTTCTTGTATGTATCTGCCAATCAAGCCCTACACACTCACTGTCACTTTCAGACTAATTAAGGATTGTCAATTTCATACTGTAAAATGAAATTGGAAAGGAAGCAAGGCCACGATGAGAATGCAAGCCACAATAGAAACAATGTTATTGTGAATGGCCTAGGAAGAGCCCATATATATCATGTTGGATTGCATCGAACCTGTTTGATGTCAATTTCTTGTGTGGATGAATGGTTCCTTCAAATCCCTTTCCCCTATTAGGGTCATTCATGTTTGAAGAGGAAGACGAGGCATTAAAACTAGAGGATTCAAATATCAAGATATATGCTTTTGTAATAGAGTATATCCACCATCAATAATACTCACTTTCTAATCCTCTTTGATGAATTGCAAGTACGTACTTTTTTTTTTTTTGATCTGAAACGAAATTTCATTGAAAGACAAACAGAAAGCAGAAACATATGAAGTATAATCTCAAGGGATTACACAACTGTCCTAGTATTACAGCGCAAGTACGTACTTCATGGACGAGATGATTGGCCCAAAAATTTAAAGTTGTTTAAAACCCGGCCCAAAATCAATATTATGTCAAGATTTGTATTTATACAATCACTATATGAAATATACGTTATGTATCCAAAGTCATCATTTCTCAAACAATAAATTATCTGACGTAATTTCAATTAAACACTTTCTTAAATAGTAATTAAAATACATTTTATTTGTAATGTTTTAGTGGTCACGCGGTCGACGCGTTTTGATTATTTTATTATTTTTTGAGTTTGTAAATAATATTTAGATAGGAATTCAATTATTTTTAAATAATTACTTTCTTTATATGATAAAATAAAACTTCATTAAAAAGAAAATATTAACATGTTAATGTATTTTTTTCTTAGTTGTTAAGGAAGTTTAGAAAATGAGAAAATCCAAAAGAAAAGAAAAATTTGTTAGTGTTTTTTATGAAAATAAATTGTGTATTTAGACTTTTTGGCAAATCAGTGTTTATTACTATCATTAATCTTATCCTTTTCTAGGTGACTAGGTGCCAGCTCTCGGGGTAATATCTATTGGGTGACAGCCAATGACTAATCCCAAATTTTGTCAGAGTTCACCCTTCGATGAGTAGAGAGACCACCAAACATGTTGTATACAGAACTTTTTGCCAATTACTCCCTCTGGTTCTATATATCTGGTGTTTAAGGTTTCTATACACAGATTAAGGAAATGATTAGCCCACATAGAATGAAGAGAAAAATGAGGTAGAATGACTAAACTATCCCTATTAAATAACTACCAGTTAATCACATAAGTCAATTGTAACTTTTATTACTCATTAGATTTAAAGGGGTAGAATGGTACAAAAATAATTAATGTTCTTTAGAATTCATAAAACATCAGATATTTTAGAACAAAAATGATTCTCTAAAACATCAGATATTCAGAACCGGAGAGAGTAGTGTTTATTATCAATCATTCTTCTGCTTTTTGGGTGACTAGGTGTCAGGTCTCGGATATCCATTGGCAACCCATGACTAATCCCTAGACCCTAATATTGTCCAAGTCCACCATTCGATGAGTAGAGAGTTGACTATCAAACTTGTTGTATATATACGAAAAAATACTAAAAAAATGAGTATTTTTAATTAATTAGCTTCAACACTCATTATTTTATAATTAAAAAATTTGTTGTTTGTACAAATTGTCGATAAAATTGTTCTCAATAATTAATAATTTTTTTTTAAATTATTATTCACGAAAAATATTAATGTATAATACATGTTTCGATAATAATTCTATCAACGATAAATAATCAACGATAAGAGATTATTATTTTAGATAGATATTATTAAAATCCTGACAATGTTTTTTTAATAATTTTTTTGCTTTATGGACAGATATGGTCTGAGTTGTCCTCCCTATTCTTCTCCCTCCCCATCTATAAATATTAAATACTTGTTTTCACTGTAGAATAAAACCACACATTGAGTATTGAGTTGAGCTGAAATTAATACTTCTCCTATCTCCTATATTATATATTCTTAGCTTTCTCCTTTTTCATTTTCTTAATATATATAAGCTATGGAAGGTGGAGGTCCCTTCTTTCGTGCTCAGCCCCAATATGAACTCCCTGCTTCTGGTATACTCTCTTTCTCTCTCTTTCTGTAGAAAATTTTGGATTTGATATTGTTTAATTTGTTTTGATTGGCTTTACCTAGACTAATTTTGATTCGACCAATGTCGAGCACCTGGCTATGTGGGAGAGTCTCCTAATATTGATAATCGCATTCACAAGATCTTGAATTCGAGATCTTGTTTAAACGATCACAAATCATTTATTACTTGGACCAACCTCCTTATTATCTTTTGTGTAATTTATGTGTCTCTCTCTCTGAATAGTGATATTATATGTCTCTCTCTCTCAATAGTGATATTATATGTGTCCATGGGTTTATTTGTGTTACGTTTTCACTTGTAACGCCTTTTCATCAAAGAGTCATCATCTTTTTTGTGTCTTAAATTTTTTGTTGATCGATGCTTTTCTTCATCCCCCAACTTTGTCTTCTTCACTCATGTAATAGAGGTACAACACATCATTTTGTTTTTATTTCTAATACTGTTACACTTTTTGATTGATCTTTTTCAAACTCAATTCAAGTGCTTCCTTCGTTTTGTGATGTGAAGTAGATGGTGATGATGTTGATGATCAATAAAATTAAAAGGTCATGTTGGAAAAAACAGATATGGTTGCCTAGTGATTTGAAGAGTGTGGAAGAAATCAGAGAAAATGAAGTGATAAATTTTGGTAGAAAATCAAGAATTGGAAATTGAATTGAAGTCTTGAAGGAGTGGAATAAATTTTGACTTTTTGGCCTCATTTTTTTTTGGGTGTATATGACCCAGAGACGCTTCCACTCCTATACAATAACATTAATGCTTCTCTTTCATAATTGGAAGCAATTCAAAAACATTTCATCATCAAAATTATATAAATCTCTGTATGTTACTCTTTTGAGTTTTTATTCTTGTGTGGGACTTAGTTTCCAGGTATTAGAATACTTCACAAATTGGTATTTTTTTTTTATATTGAGCATACAGTGATGAAAGAGTTAGAACTCTACAGATTTGCTTGCATATTGGGGGCGAACCTCTGTTACCCCCCTCACTATCTTTAATTCTATGCCTCCTTTCATTTCCTTGCAATGTCTTTATGATTTTATGTCTTTATCTTTTCCTAGGACCAGTAAAATCTCTGTTTCTGTAATGAATTCTAGCTCTTCTTCTGTTATTGGCTCTAGTAGCCATTCTGGTGTAACTTGACAATGTTACACATCCTATGTTATTGCTTTTGTTCTTCTTAATGAATTTTGTTTATTATAAAAAAAAAAAGAGTTAGAACTCTTAAGCTTTGGGTGTTATTCCTTTTAAAAAATATAAAATAAAAATTTTGTTATATATCCATGTCTTTAATCACTTTGAATTTTTTTGTTCTCTTTATTAAACCGCGTCTCAAATCAATTTAAATCAACAAACTGCCACCTGAGATGCTAGCAATTTCACATTGGCATTTTGGTAAAGATGTAAAGTTTCTTTTTGTTGAGCTATAGCGCATTCAAGGTTTTAACTATCTTAATATGTGCCTTTCTCATATTTGAGCTTGTGTGTTACACCTGAACAATTTGTTGATAAGAAGTAAACAACTTCAAATTCTTACAAATACATTTTTTTTCATAAAAAAAAAAAAGTCGTCGTCTCTGGAACTATACAAAAATGAACTAATTAACCAACAAATAGTTGGTCTAAGTACTAAGCAGTTTGATATATTGCTTAAAAGTTCGAGATCTTGTAACTGTAATTAATCATGTTGGGAGACTTTCATTGTAATCAGGTGTGCGACCCGGATCGAATCCAAATTACCCAGTCTATTACAATATTATGTAATGGTTTTTGGTGTTTCAGGTCCATTGGAGCAAGAGGGCAATGGCGGAAACAACGAAAATTCGAAGAACCCTAATAACAATGAGGTGCAACAACGCGTGCCAGGAAGGGAACAAGAGCAGTTCATGCCTATCGCAAATGTGGCGAGCATCATTCATCAAGTTCTTCCATCGCACGCTAAGATCTCCGATGATGCAAAGGAGATAGTGCAAGAGTGTGCCTCTGAGTTTATAAGCTACATTACGAATGAAGCTAACCAACGTTGCAGGGACGAGCAACGCAAGACAGTGACTACAGAAGACATACTTTGGGCAATTGAAAAGCTCGGGTTCGACGACTACGTCGGGCCACTCGCCCTCTTCCTCAGTCATTATCGTGACAGTGGAAATGATAACAGTAGTAAAGCCTCAAGTTCACGTGTTCCTCATCACGTGATGCGAATGAATGAGTACTACTATGGAGATATTGGGTCTGGTGATGGTAGCTCTAGTAGTGTAAGTGGTTCCCCAATGTACTATGGTGATGGTAGCTCTAGCAGTGTAAGTGGTTCTCCTATGTACTATGATCCTTATGGTCATTTGATGAAAAATTATCATCCTCAGTAAGATGGGTTAGATTGAGGATATATATGCATATTCCATAGCCATTGTAAACTTTGAAACATTGAGAAAGCTATGGCTTATAGGAACTTAAAAATAAAATATGGAATATGCTAGAGAATTTAATTTTTTTGTCTTTGAATTGCTATTTACTATATATGTTTAGGATGTCAATTGCTGGTTTGTTAGATTGGCATCAATCAATGGAAATCTGCCGTTGGGTTACAAATAGATTTGGTTTTTCTTAAGTTTATAAAAGTCTGTTATGTTTAGAAATGTTCTCTCAACCTTTTTTTAAAGTGTCTATTTTGTTAATTGTTAATGTTGTCCTACTTTCACTTGTCAATCATGATCTTAACATCTTAACAACTTCGAAGACTCAAGCAAAAAAGCAATGTTTATTTCATCATTTTCTCGCTTCAAGTTAGTTATATAAGTTTTACTTTAATGGTTATTTAATTAATAACTTCGTAGAATGACACTTAATTATTTTAAAATTATATATAATCATAAGCTCTTTTAATTATTATTTTTAAAGTCATATAGCATTTATAATAAACACGACTTAGTGATTGCCATGTCATAAAAACTAAAAAGTAGAGGCATCATATTTGTCTAGTTTTATTAGAATGATTAAATACTAACAGATTTTATGTTGTATGTCCACATGGTTTGTGTTGTCTAGCTGTAAAATCATTATGTTTATCTGGGGAGTGAATTAGATATTAAAGTATAAGTTGGATGAGGTATGGTTGAAGAATAAGGATATTTTTTTTATGCAAAGAAGAATAAGGATTTAGAATCGAATACAATGGATTCCGCTGAAGTACAATATAATTTAAGTATGGCCAAAGTCCTATTTTGGTTCCCCAGTTATGTTCCTTGTTCCAAATAGGTCCCCCAGTTATTTTTTGTTCCATATTGGTCCCCCAGTTATGTTCCTTGTTCCAAATAGGTCCCCCAGTTATTTTTTGTTCCATATTGGTCCCCCAGTTATGCAAAACTTGAAAAAGTTGGTCCCTCTAACGTTTTCCATCCATTTTTCCGTTAAAAAAAGAGGAAAAATAAACTTTCATCCCCAAAAGTTTTATTTTCTTATATTAAGGTCCTTTTCTTTTTATAATAGGATCAAAACATAAGAAAATGAAGTAAATTAAGATTTTAAGTGAATTTATCCAAAAACACAAAATCTCTCTCTGATTCCCCCCCTCTCTCTCTCTGATTCCCTCTCTCTCTCTCTCTCACTACCATTCACGCACTCCCAAACCCCAAAACTGCAGCGACGCTATGGCTGCCGTTGGATCTCACCGTCGGCCAGTGTGTCATCGTCCGGCACCGGCGGCGGTGGTGGAAGGTACATGGCTTTCTCACCGTCACCGACGGCACCTCACTCTCCTCATCTCTCTAGCCTCCTTTGCCTCTCTCTTCGTCGCCGCCACCGCCAAAATCCTCGGCGTTTACACCGGTGGCGACTGGCAATCTGCTCATGCCACCTTCTACGGCAGCAGTGACGCCTCTGGAACAATGGGTACCCTTCCTTTTCCACAAACCCATTGCTATCACTCTTAATCTGTGGTTAATTCCTTTTTAACTCAAAATTCATTTCATAGCAAAATTCCCATACAATTATCACAAAACCCCCAATTCCTGAAGCAATTTTGTACTCTGCATTCATTTACTTGTTAATTTTTTTTTTTTTTTGGGTAGGTGAAGCTTGTGGCTATGGAAATCTGTATAGCCAAGGGTACGGAGTGAACACGGCGGCTTTAAACGATGAGGGGGGAATGAGAGAGAGATTTTGTGTTTTTAGGTAAATTCACTTAAAATCTTAATTTACTTCATTTTCTTATGTTTTGATCCTATTATAAAAAGAAAAGGACCTTAATATAAGAAAATAAAACTTTTGAGGATGAAAGTTTATTTTTCCTCTTTTTTTAACGGAAAAATGGATGGAAAACGTTAGAGGTACCAACTTTTTCAAGTTTTGCATAACTGGGGGACCAATATGGAACAAAAAATAACTTGGGGACCTATTTGGAACAAGGAGCATAAGTGGGGGACCAAAATAGGACTTTGGCCTTTAAGTATTATAAATGCGAGTAAAAACAAGAAAGAGAAAAATGAATAGAGAATATTATTTAAATCTTTACCAAATCTTGATATAATTTAACATATTTAAACTTCACCAAATCCACTCCTATTAATGCAATCAATTATTCTTGTTTATAATTTTATTTTTTGGTTCTAAACATACTTTGGATCTTTAGTTGAGTTTATTTACTGATGGTTTTTTTTTTTTTTTT
>QANZ01044835.1:138750-184343 GCA_003254925.1 Chamaecrista fasciculata | reverse complement strand
TGGTTTTTTTTTTTTTTTTGATAAAGATGAAATTAATTAAAGAAGACGAAAACAGTACATAAAGAGTTTGCAAGTGCTTAAGTTACACTGATGGTTTTAATTACACAAACAAATTATTGGTCAAGAATAACTTGTAATTTTAAACTCTTCACATTCAAACTTGAACCGAGAAATATATGACAAATTTTTCTTATTTAATTGAGAAATTAATTGCCCACTTTTGGGACCCGATTTGACCTCATTTATGTTGGGAGAAGCGCAACCCACAAAACATAAAAGAAGAGAAAAAGGATAAATACACACACAAAAGAAATTTTAAAGTAGTTCAGTGCTTCAAGACTTACTCCACGGTTAGGACAACTTCAATATTTATAAATTTTTTTAACGGAAAAATTGTAAACCCTACTCAATAGAATTTTTTTATTAAAAATTTATAAACTCTCTCTTATAACTACCCAAGCCCTTTTACACTTATCGACTAGTAGTTTTCTATACTTATATAAAACTCCCCCTATTCATATAAGCTTCCTCACACCTCTCGAGTCCAAGTTACCCAATGTGGGATTTGGAAGAATAAATTCAACAAATCATCCCTTCATCCAAAGTCTCACATCATCTCACTTTATCAGAAAACCTTTCCTTCCTCACACCCCTTTCCTCCAAGTTACCCAGAAAACAAATAAAAGAAAAGGAAAAGGAGAAATGCACACAAAAAAACTTTTAACGTAGTTTGGTATTTCAGTGATTTGGTACCAAAGTGAAACTAAATAAAAACATTTGAGAATAATATGAAACTTTTGAAATATTTAGAACCGAAATAAGGCTAGGGAAATATATTTATGATTAATTTGAGAACTCGACCAATATTCTTTTTGATAGCTATTTTTTTTCAAAATTACATAAAATTCGTAATGTACAAGTGGTGACAAAATTAATCGAATTGGCATCACAAATTTTTTTTTCCTATCCAAATCACCCAGCCTTCATCTTGACAAGTCCAAACGCAACCCACATAAGGAGAGTCTCTTAAGAGAATCCCCAATTTTAAAGTAAATTTTGGAGCGAGGGAAACCTTGCACATATTTATAAGCCCTTAGGCCTTACTATTTTTTTTTTTTTTTTTTTGCATAAAATAAGGTTATCCATCGTCGAGAACAATGACTAATCCTTTTGTCATGGGTCCTCTACTTAAGAGTAAACGACTGGTCACAAAATATTTTCTATACCCAAAGGTGTCAGATATTTTATTGACAAACCTCTTACGATGCACCCCCTGAAACAATAAACAAATCGATTGAAAAAAAGTTATCAGATGAAATGCCTCCCTACGCATGATTATATTCAAGAGACGAAAATCACAGTATTACCTTAATTTGGTTGAGTTGATTTGAGTTGGTACAATTTCATCCACAACTTTGATATTAGTCTGCGGATGTTATAGTCACACAGGAGTTAACTTATGTGTAAAACATTACCACAAAATCATAGTTAAATTGCACTAAGACTCCCTGAGTTTTAGATTGGGGACAAAAAATAACACCTTTGATTTTCAAAACTTGGAAAATTGACTCCGTGAGTTTTTAATTTTACTCACTTAGAACCCATGAATTTTAAAACAAGACAGACAGACTCCTAAAGTTTTCAACTCTGTTCATTTAAGAAGTCTAAATAACCTCACTTTTTTGAAAACTCAAAGGTCCTTAAGTGAAGCAAGATTAAAAATTCATGCGTTCTATCTGTCAAATTTTAAAACTCAATGGTGTTTTATGTCCTTGACATAAACTCAAGCGTCTTAGTGCAATTTAGCCCAAAAGCATTGGTTATAGCCTTATAGGATAACACTTTTAGTTAGTTCTTCAAGCATTCAATGTTATCATTTTTACAAGGGCAAATTACAATTAAAAAAAACGTACCTGTGGTTTGGCCCGATTTCTAAACAAATGCCAAGAGAAAAGAATTGATGAGACTATGTATGGTTTGAATTCAAATTTACGCAACATGAGTTTTTTTTTTTTGGTCAATTGTTCAAATTAGTTCTATATCTATGTTTTAAAGTTCATTTTAGTCCACTATCTTTCAAAATGTTCAAATTAGTCCTATATCTTTTACGTTTCGGTTCAATTTAGTCCAAAATAGTATTGTCCTAATAATCTTGTACTTTTGAATTTGATCAATAGTACAAGGAAGGGGCCCATCAACAATTAAAACAAGGAAATTAAGGAAGGAAATGCATGCATCTCAATTTTCATAACTTTTGTCTGTTGCTAAGTCTCATATAGTCTTGTCTTACAAAAAAAAAGTCACAAATGCATCTTGGTTTTCCTTATCTTTCACACTTTACACTCTATCATGAGAGAATTAATTTGAATCCTCTACAAAACAAATGCCTTATTAAAAATCTACCATTTTTCTCTCACCATTTTTAACTGTCATTTTTAAAAAATATACAAATTTACAATGTGGACCTATATATCCACACACAATACCTGTGCTCAATCAAATGTGGGGTCATTAAAGACAAAATTACTGCGTGTATCTCTTGTCACTCATTTTATAAACAGTGAGCAATAAAAGCTTTGTTTAATTTGATGAGATGACACTATAGTGATCATAACTGTGGGGTTGTTAAAAACAAATTTACAGTGTGGACCTATATATTCTCACACAATACGGCGTACTCATTCAAATGTGGGCCCATTAAAGACAAAATTACCATGTGTATCTCTTGTCACTCATTATATAAACAGTGGGCAATGAAAGCTTTGTTTAATTTGATGAGATGGAATGATAGTGATCATAAATGTGGGGCCGTTAAAAACAAATTTACAGTTTGGACCTATGTATTCTCACACAATATGTGCGTACTCATTCAAATGTGGGGCCATTAAAGACAAAATTACCGCCTGTATCTCTTGTCACTCATTTATAAACAGTGAGCAATGAAAGCTTTGTTTAATTTGATGGGATGGCTTGATAGTGATCATAAATGTGGGGCCGTTAAAAACAAATTTATAGTGTGGACCTATACATTCTCACACAATACATGCGTACTCATTCAAATGTGGGAGCAGTAAAGACAAAATTACCGCGTGTATCTCTTGTCACTCATTATATAAACAATGGGCAATGAAAGCTTTGTTTAATTTGATGAGATGACATGATAGTGATCATAAATGAGGGGCTTTTAAAATCAAATTTACAGTGTGGACCTATATATTCTCACAAAATATGGCGTACTCATTCAAATGTGGGGCCATTAAAGACGAAATTACCACATGTATCTCTTGTCACTCATTATATAAACAGTGGGCAATGAAAGGTTTATTTAATTTGATGAGATGGCATTGTAGTGATCATAAATGTGGGTCCGGTAAAAAAAAATTTACAGTGTGGACCTATATATTCTCACACAATACGTGTGTACTCATTCAAATGTGGGGTCATTAAAGACAAATTACCGTGTGTATCTCTTCTCACTCATTATATAAACAGTGGGCGATGAAAGCTTGGTTTAATTTGATGAGATGGCATTATAATGATCATAAAGGTGGGGCCGTTAAAAACAATTTTATAGTGTGGACCTATATATTCTCAAACAATACGTGCGTACTCATTCAAATGTGGGCCATGAGGTACTCTAATGGCGTTGGTAGATTTTTTTAGTTCAATTGTACTACACTTAACAAAAATAAAAGAAAAGTGAGAGAAAAATGGTGTTAATGGCAGTTAAAAGATTTTTTAAATTCTCTACCAAAATTCTCTCATGATAGAAAAATCTACCATTTTTCTCCCACCATTTATAAAACTTTCAAGTGCCATTAACACCATTTTACTCTCACTCTTCCTTTATTTTTGTAAAGTGTAGTACAATTGAACTAAAAAAAATCTTCCAACGCCATTAGAGTACCTCATGGCCCACACTTGAAGGATTACGCACGTATTGTGTGAGAATATATAGGTCCACACTATAAATTTGTTTTTAACGGCCCCACATTTATGATCACTACAATGCCATCTCATCAAATTAAACAAAACTTTCAATGCCCACTGTTTATATAATGAGTGACAAGAGATACACGCAGTAATTTTGTCTTTAATGGCCCCACATTTGAATGAGTACACACGTATTGTGTGTGAATATATAGGTCCACACTGTAAATTTGTTTTTAACGGCCCCACATTTATGATCACTATAATGCCATCTCATCAAATTAAACAAAGCTTTGATTGTCCATTGTTTATATAATGAGTGACAAGAGATATACGCGGTAATTTTGTCTTTAATGGCCCCATATTTATATTCACTATAATGTTATCTCATCTAATTTAACAAAACTTTTATTACCAACCGTTTATGTATTGAGCGAGAAGATATCCACACTGTAAGTTTGTTTTTAATGGCCCCACATGAATATGATTGTATATGTATTTTGGATCATTGACAGTTTGACACATAATTGCACTTATTACCAATTTGGGAACCAATTTGATTTTTATTCACCGGTATGCCATCTATCTCATCAAATTGAACAAAGCTTTATTTCATGTCCACTATTTATGTATTTATGTAAATTTGCGTTCACAACTCTGTTACCCTTGGTCCATGTAATTTAAAATTTTAATTGTATATATAAGGAATTTCAATTTGTCAAATTATATAAAAACCTATTTGTAAAACTTTAAAGTTTTTGAAATAATTTTCGGGTGTTTTCAGATAGACATACGTATTTACGTAACATGCATTAAAATATTTTTTTTTAATTTAAACATATTGTGGATAATATGATATAGTGTGTATATATGTATGCGTTATGTATCATAAAAAGTCGTTATCATTTTCGGTATTTGTCATTATCATTTTCGTACATACTCTTAGCCTCCCCCTCACTTCACCCTATAAAATAGTGATTTTGGTGTCAACATCCTCACAACTTCTTATTCTTAATCCTTTCTTTTCCATAATTCTTTTGAATCAATCTTCTCAGTTTGAAAGAAAATTGTGGGTGATGGACATGAAAGATGGAGAAGATCCCTCTAGTCAGCACCACCAAAACGAAGGTCGAAATTACTTTCCCATACTCTCAATCCTCCTCCTCCTCCTTCTTTTTCTTATAATTGTTATTTCAATATTTGTCTCATCCATCATCTAGTAGCTACTGTGTGTGAAAAGAAGGTTGAAAATTTCTTCCTTCACATCCACAAGCTATGGTTTCATATTAATCTCTTTTGTGAATTAATTCATTTGTTCATTGTGATAAACCCGACTCGTTGCCCAAGCCTCGCAACTGAGTTTCCCCCAAATAAACCCTTTTAGGGTTCCTAATCTTTGCCTTAATCCATACACATCGATCTTTCTCTTCCCGATACCTTCAATCATCAGCTCTACGCATCCTAATTCTTATTACCTCATGGCTTCTTATCCGATCTAGGCTGCTGGATTGGTGCAATCAGAGCGTGACATACACACACTCCACAACCGTTTCAAGTTTTTTGTCTGCACACAAGGCGTCTTTCTTATATCCCAGTACAGCTACCAAGTAAGATCTGTCTTTTTTCTTATCCACAGTAGATTGCTCATTTATTGCTCTGCCCTTTTATTTTTCTGCAACCTTGGTTATTCCATCACGCCGTTTTGTCTCTCGGTATTACCCTGCGTCCTTCTTTACTCCGCACACCTAGCTTTTAATTAAGGTCTGCTCCATTGCTTTAACCTAGGCTTACCATTATCACATCTAGTGTTTTTTCGCTAATCTCCCTCCTAAACTCCCACTGCCTCCACCATTCAGCGACATCAACCTGCATCCCCTTCTTCTCCCAGTGGCTTATCCCTGTTTTTACTCGGCCTGCAACAGACGCCTCTCCAGGCCTACCCTAATACTACTCAAGTGCCTCCTCTCTTCTTGTAATCCTTCAACCTCTCTGGCCGTTCGCTTCCCCCACCCTTTAAAATGAAAACAGAGCATCCTATCAACACAACCAAAACACCTTACATCATTCCACACAAACGTCGAAAAGTGCTTATGGATAATCCCCGAGAGATTAATTGGGTCGAATCTAGTGACTCTGAGCATGAAATAGATATCGACGTTATACAAGACACAGAAGACACTCACCCACCTCGCTCACCCCCTCCCCACCGGATAGCCCGTGGTCCAGTTCTGCATGTTGACGCCCAACAGCTGGCTAACTATCGGATTTTCTGGAGTAAATGCCTCATCGGCACTCTGTTTGATGTCCGAGAATTCACAGTTAGGCGTATGCAATCAATAGTGGACAATTTTTGGGAGCTTCGGGATCGTGTCAGGGTCGTCGGAGTTAGTCGAAGCAACTACGTGTTCCACTTCTCAAATGACAACGATAGGATCTTCATGCAAACCCAAGGACCATGGTCTGTCCACGGCGGGTTACTATATCTCGCTCCGTGGGAGCCGAACCTAGTCCTAACGGACTACTCTGTTTCTGAAATCCCTGTTTGGATACAACTTTGGGGGTTACCTTTAGAGCTTCAGAACCCAACGGTGGCCTCGGCTCTTGGCTCCATACTTGGTGTTGTGCTCGACGTCGACTGGACCCCGTCAATCCCCAGAAACCTCCGGTTCATGCGCATCAAAGTGAGGCTGCCGGTTACGTCCCCCCTCCTCATGGGCTTCATCCTCCGAACTGAACACCACAACACCATGTGGGTGCAGTGCCGATATGAAAGAGTATTCCGTATGTGCACACGATGTGGAAGAATCGGACATACGCACCCAGCTTGCAGATGGCACGAACAGAGAATTGCTGCAACCTTGTATAGCCAGATGAATATGATCAATGCAACCATTGGACTGGAAATTGGGTATGTCATGACAAGACTCCACTTTGTCAACCAGGCTCGGCGTTTCCTCAACCATGCACATAGACGCACTACACGTGTCTATGTGGTAAACAACCATTGTTGTCAAACTCGAGTTTTAACTCGTAAACTCGTAAACTCGCCGAGTTTACCCCCTAAAATCGTGTAAACTCGGCTCAAACTCGGACTTGAGGTGAACTCGGAGTAAACTCGAGTTTTAACTCGTAAACTCGGTAAACTCGCGAGTTTGCAGTAAACTCGGCGAGTTCACTCCCTTATTTTTTTTTTCCAGTTTTTGTCAAATAAAACCATCCCATTCAGCAAAAAAAACCAACCCAAGCATAAAAAAACCGGCCCACACTTAAAATTACCCTAAACCTAATCTATCTTCGACAATTTCCCAAATTTTTCTGCCTCTTACGACTTGCTCTGCCTCTTGCGACTTGCCTTCAAAATTTTCTCCCTTCTTCGACTTTCTCTGCTTTCTGCAACTCGCCGCGCCGTCGACGCCTTCCGACGACGCCGTCGATGCCGTCGACGCCTTCCCCTGCTGCTGTCACTGCTCGCTGCTGCTGGGTATGTGTCAATATAAACCTAATCTATCTTTGTTATTTCATCGGCTGTGAGTTTGTGAATGTCTGAATGTATGAATGTGAGTTTGGATATGTTAATGTGAATATGTTAATGTATGATTTATGAATGGATGAATGTGAGTTTGTGACTAGGGGATGGGTATGTAATATGATTTATGAATGTATTTTGATTTAATTTTACACTTAAAGAAAATGATATATATGTGTAAATTTTATTCTGCATACGTAGGTAAACTCGGCGAGTTTACGATCCGAGTTTACGATCCGAGTTTACCCTCCCTCCACGAGTTTGGTTAAACTCTCGAGTTTGACAACCTTGTAAACAACAATTACCGGCCAATACATCACCCGCCCATTTTGTTTGAGTTTAATCCACACCACTTCTTCAATGAGGAAGGAATATATGCAGATCATTTACACCAACAGCAGGAAGGACACAATGGCGGCGGTCCTCCTGTAGACCATTTGTTCCCTTTTATTGTACCTGAAGAAGACCCAGTAGAAATGGAAGATGACGAGGAGGAAGAGGGTGACCATCACGAGATTGCCGAAAACGTGGAACCTGTGCATGCCGCCAATATGACCCAGGACTTTCACCCCATCCCGACAAATCCAAACGTTGAGTTTGGGCCTTTATTCATCCCCGCGAACCCAGATATGACAGATGACCAAACTGATGATGAAGCTGACGAAACCTTCATGGACGTTGCCCTAGCGGATGGACCCTCGAACCCCAATACAGAAGAACATCCAATGGACCCGTTTGACCAGCGTATCATTATCAGTGACGAGGAAATGGACAGGATGGAAAATGACCCTGAACTTAGAGATATGGCCCTAAAATTTTATAGAAGACCCCCGCCTGCCATTTACCCCCTTCCGTTGCAGACCATTTTTCCCGACGGGGAGAACACCAACATGAACCCGTCGCCAGCCAACACCCTGGATGGGTTGAGATGGGTCGATATGGGCAATAATGAACTGATGTTGATTAATGGACAACTTTTCTGGGACCCTGAATCATACCCTCTTTTCGGCGACGAGAACATGTTGCCAGACGATAAAGCTGAAGCTTTCTGGAATCACTCCTGCACCATAGCTGAGCATGAATGGATCCCACACGCACATATCCCCCAGAATGATGGTGCTGGGTCGTCGGGAAGTGGCGGGTTTGGTCTTGATAGTGATAGTATGGTCGTCGGTACTCTTGAAGAAATTCCCACCTACACCCCTCGACCAGAGTATAAGGAGAATCCCCAGCGTGCTATCATCCCTTTTCAGTACCCCTCGGATACAACCAATACCGAGAACCCTACACTCTCGGACGTCAACCCATGTATTAATGAATTTAAATTCAAAATTCTGGAAATGCTGGAGGGTATTTGGTCTCGTATTGCTGCATCCTTTGCGAGCAGTGAAGCGGGTAGAGAGTGCATGATGGCTTTACAGAAAATAGCCATTGAAAGAATTTGGAACCCTGCTTCCTCTCCTTTTGCCACAACAGAAACCAGCAGAAAGAGGTGGTTTGATGACAGCAACGAAGATGGAAGTATTGAACACTGGCGGAAAAGAATGAAGATGACGGCTCAGTTTCCCTGGTGCACTTCCCTCTCTCTTCCCGTAAAAAAGCGAAAACACCTGATCATTGAAGAGATAGAAGATGACGAAATCTCGACCAGTCCAAAAAGAGCCAAATCAGAAGAACGAAGCATGACTCCAACGCCAGAAGTTGACATTGAAGCTGAATTGGAGGAGATCATCCAAAAACTGAATAACTTTCACGTTTGTTTTGGGGAGGTTGTACAAGAACAACCCCCAACGTCGCCATGAGTTTCCTAAGTTGGAATTGTCGAGGGTGTGGCAAAACCTCGACAAAACAGCGTCTCAAATCTCTCTGCCAATCTAGGAATCCTTCTTTTGTTTGTCTGCAAGAAACTAAGTGTAATGCTGATAAGTTTAAGAAATTAGCTAGGTACTTATCTTTTGAGCATTTCTTTTGTATTGAAGCTAAGGGTAAAAGTGGGGGTCTTGGACTGTTTTGGAATGGCCCCTCCCAAGTTAATATTATTAGCGCATCCAAATACTGGATCCATTGTTATATTGTGTGCCCTGATCTTGGCTCTTTTTTCCTCACTCATGTTTATGGTCCCCCTAAAACCCACAAACGCTTTAAACTTTGGGACTTTCTTGAAAAAGTAGACGTTGGGGCGCATCCTTGGATCATTGTTGGAGATTTTAATCAGGTCCTAAGAGCCCACGAGAAATCTAAGAACAATTCAAAAATTGTTGGAGCCTCGCGAGCCATGGAGGTTTTTAACAACAAACATCTTATGGAAATTCACCACAAAGGCAGCCTCTACACCTGGTGTAATAACAGGAAAGACTCCGACTTTCTCAAAGAGAAACTCGATAGGGCCTGGTGCAATGAGGAGTGGCTATGTATACACCAGCACACCTGCCTAGAAATCCTTCCCATTGCGGCCTCGGACCATGCCCCTTTAATCTTACACACATCCCCACCTGACCGTCTACATCGACCCAGGTTCAAGTTTGAGGCAATGTGGATCCTGCACGAGAATTGCCACAAGATTGTTCAGGATGCTTGGAACTCCAACCCAAAACCAGTGGGGTCAACGGGCTTCAAAACTAATTCCCTCATCAAGAGAACTAGCATAGCCCTAACTCGATGGAATAAGGAAGAGTTTGGATGTATAAGATCACAGATTAAGGAAACAGAAAAGCAACTGTCTGAACTTCAAGATAAAACCAATTACGACTGGTCCACAAATACCATCAAGGAGGAAACCATCATCCGTAAAAAACTGGAATTCCTTCTTAACTGTGAGCACATTTTCTGGGCACAAAGAGCCAAACAAATGTGGTTGGCTAACGGGGACAGGAACACTAAATATTTCCACACCGTGGTCAAACATCGGCGAACCAGGAACAGAATCCTAACGATTCAAAACCGCACTGGTGAATGGGTTAGAGGGACCGGTGCCATCCTTGACTCTGCCAAAGATTTTTTCATCAACCTTTTTGACAGCCCTCCTAGTGTGATGATGGAAGACATCCGGAACTGTATAAAAGACTCAGGAATTACACATCTCTCTGAGAGCCACATTCACACTCTCAATCGGCCGTTTACAAGATTGGAGATTGAGAACGCGGTCTTTGATATGGATGGGCATAAAGCCCCAGGACCTGACGGCATGCCTGCCATTTTTTACCAACACTTCTGGCCCATTGTGGGCGAAGACTCTATCCAGATGGTAGCATCCTTCCTGAATTCGGGACACATTCTAAAGGATTTGAACCAAACAACAATTGTTCTCATTCCCAAAGGTGACTCCCAAACATCGTTCAAAGACTTTAGACCCATCAGCCTCTGCAATGTTTCCTATAAAATTATATCCAAGGTTCTTACCAATCGGCTCCAGGGGATCATGCCAGACTTAATTACCCCTTTTCAGAGTGCCTTCGCTAAAGGACGGTCAATCACTGACAATATCTTGCTCGCTCATGAGGTCCTGCGCTACATTCGACGTCATAAAAAGGGCAAATTTTACTGTGCAGGTATAAAGATTGACCTTTTCAAGGCATATGATAAAATCTCTTGGCAATTCCTGCATACACTGCTCACAGAAATGGGTTTCCCGGCACACTGGACTCAGCTTATAATGCAATGTGTGACGACTGTTTCTTTCAATGTTCAAATCAATGGGGCCACATCCCCTAACTTCCACCCTAAAGCAGGTCTGCGACAAGGGGACCCACTGTCTCCCTATCTTTTCATCCTGTGCATGAATGTCCTTTCAGGTCTCCTAGTTAAAGCGCAGACACAAGGGTCCCTCAAAGGTATCAAAGTTGCAAGGAAAGCTCCGCCAATAAATCACCTTATATATGCGGACGATATACTCCTGTTTACCAAAGCAGATCTTGAGGTTATCAAGCACTTCAAGAACACTTTTGACCGGTTCGGGACAATCTCAGGGCTCTACATCAACCCGCAGAAGTCGGAAATCACCTTTAGTCCAAACACTCCGAACAGGTTCAAAAAAATGATGTCCAAAGCTGCATCTTTTAAGTGTGTGGAAAAATTTCCGAAATACCTGGGAAGTTTCGTTGACGAGGAACCACGGAGCAGGAAGATCTTCGACGTCATCTTTGAGCAATTACAAAGTAGACTTGAGGGCTGGAAAACCAAATTTCTCTCACAGGCTGCCCGAGTAGTTCTCATCAAGTCCGTCCTCTCTTCCATGCCCCTGTACCACCTTTCCTATTTCAAACTTACGGAGAAGGAAGCCAGCAAATGTGATTCGGTTATTAACAACTTCTTCTGGGGAAACCACACCGGTGGTAACTCACCACACATGAAAGCTTGGCATTCTATTTGCACCCCAATCACATATGGGGGACTGGGCATCAAACGAATAGGAGCTTTCAATAATGCCATGATTGGCAGGCAAGCCTGGAGAATCATCCATGATAGAAACTGCCTACTTTCACAGGTATATCATGCCAAGTATCAGAAAATAAGAAACGGCTCTTCCACTTTCAGCAATACCCAAACAACCCCCTTCGCCAGGGCCATTTGCAACAAAATTAATGAAATCATGAAGGACTGCTCCTGGAGAATTGGCAATGGTCAGAGCATCTCTATTTCTGATCCTCTCTGGTTTCCCCCGGATCACAATCCTGGCAACATCACCAACGTCTCCCAGCTTATTGGCCAGAACGGCGACTGGGACGCAACCTTGGTCAGAGCAATTTATGATGACATCTCTGCCAACCGCATCCTGAGCCTGCCTACTTCTCATACAGGCGCAAATGATAAAATTGTTTGGACTAGAAACGCCAAGGGAACATACTCAGTAAAGGACGCCTACGCTCTCTCTGTCACATGTCAGCCTATCCACCAACAGACTTTCCCCTGGAAGGAGTTCTGGAGAACCCCGGGTTTACCTAAGATTAAGCTCTTCGGCTGGAAATGCATCTCCGACGCACTACCCTTGGGTGCCAACCTGCTAAAGAAACATTTTAACATTGATGCAAAATGCGCTTTCGGGTGTGACTCCATAGAAGACATCAACCACCTTTTCCTCGACTGTCCTCTCACAAGAGCGGCTTGGTTTGCTACTCCCATGGCTATCAAGACTGACGAGTTAACATGTATGGGTTTTAAAAATTGGGTAACCTCCCTCTTCATTAGCGTAAGTCAGAACAATCTAAGTCAGACTCTGTTTATGGACATCCTCAGTTTTGCTTGGCAAATTTACAACCATCGGAACAAAGTGAAGTTCCAAGGGAGCCGTGCAAATTATGATGAAATAATCAAGGGTTGGTACGATCTCAAGGCCTACACGAAGAGCTTTAATACAGGAACCAGATCTGAAGTTTCTACTGGCAGGAACACAAAAAAGTCCAGAAATCATTACATGAATGCCTATAATCAACGGTATTTCTGCGCCTGGTACAAGCATAAACAGAAAAAGAAGAATATAGTAGGGATCTTCCATTTTGACCATAGCCTGCCGATTTTGGACTTTTATGTTTGCGAGGCGTCAAACAAGCCTATTGTCTCCACTGCTTTGGAAGGGCTAAGGCGAGCGCTTGAAATCCTTCAGCAAAAGGGCATCCAGGACATCACAATCTACACTCCCAAGCCACTTTTCAGCAGAGATCAACCAGTAGCTTCCAACTATGGTCAGGAAATTCTAATGATAGACATCATGAACATGGCGAACTCGAGAGACAACAGATGGCAAATGCTGGAGTATCCCCAGAGGATCAACCTCCCAATCATGTTCCCATCAATTACTGATTTTATTTATGGTTTTTTCTGTTTTTTGTAATCTTAGGCCTTGTCCCATGAATCAAAAAAAAAAAAAAATTCATTTGTTCATTGTGACCTGCATATATTAGTACTAAATATTTCTCACTTAGTGTGATATATATAGAGTAAACTAACAATTCATCAGTTTTTGAAAGATCATTGTGTGGTCACTGAAAGATTATATTGAAATACACAATCTAATTGTTGAAAGATCGAAACAGTATATTTATTAATTTTTTCTTTTGACTAAATAATAGTATACCATTTTAATATTTAAAAGATTTAAAAGTATATCATTTTATTCTTTTAGGAACTAAACTGTATTTTTTAATATTTTAATGATCAATTTATCAATTCAGTAGTCTTTTAACGGTTGAATTGTTAATTTACTCAATGTATATATATATGCACTTATAAAATGAAGAAGAAAATTCAAATCTAATTTTCTTTTTCTTTACGTTTTTTCATGTGTCCATCATATGCAAACAAGAAAATATAATTCTTACTCAGTTCATCAATTGTCAAGCCCAAAACACATACACAATGTTTTTGAATTTCTATTAAATATCTGACACAAGCAGTGCTGGTACATATGTTTTTATTTTAGATTTAGATTCCTTGCAACCGGCAAAAGTCATACCTAGCGAAGTTGTAGAAGTTCCGACGAACGATGAGCAGCCACTACCGGCACCGCCACACGTGGGCATGCGAGATCCCGATCAATACATTCCCATGACAAGAGTGGTGACAACTTTACGACAAATTCTTGCACCAGAAGTTAGAATATCCATGGACGCAAAAGAGGCCATCCAAGTGATCGTCTCCGAATTCATCCGCTTCATAACTAGTGAAGCGAACAACCACTGTCATCGTCAACGACGACAAATAGTATTGCCCGATGACATCATCGTGGCAATGGAAAGGCTCGGCTTTGACGACTACATTCAGCCCCTTAGGATGTTTTGTGGCCATCGACGCAATCCTCAGTCGTCATATGTCCTAGGTGTCCGTGATAGCTCAAGCAATCCGACGGACAATGATCCACCAACTGATTAGTAGACATTAATATTGTTGTAAATAAGTGGTCGGATGTTTACTTTGGTCTTCAAACTGTGGAATAAGTTTCATTTTAGTCATAAAACTATTTTTTGCTTTATTTTGGTTCTCAAATTTTCATATTTGTTTTGTTTTGGTCCCCAAAAATGTGATTAGATATGGTTTCTGCCATTGTTTAATATGTGTCATAATAAGTGAGCTAGCAGAAAGATCGAGAAACGAAAATTTTCATTCTTGGTCAATTTTTTCAATCAACTTTATTCCTATGAATTCATTAACATGTTAATTAAAAAAATATTATTTTCGTGGTTTTTATGAATAACTAAGAACATCTAACAATATAATGAAGCAGAATTAAGAATATCATATAGCAACAATTAATTAATGAGCCTAGTATAACTTCAATATGTGCGCAATTGTTAATGTCGTCTCATCATCTTAGTAATTAAACCTCGTTTCATAATTTAATTTAATCAAATTAATTAATTAATTCAGTGAATATTAATTCACACTGATTTTCGTGTCTAATTCTTTGTCAAATTCGCTTATAAAATTCACACTTTTTCACACTTTACAGTTTGTCAAGAACCTCCTTCCCCACATTAAAGTACAACATCTGCATGCAATGCTTAGGAATGAATACGAACGTTTTGAGTGAGAAGTGATCCACACTGTAAGTTTGGCTTTTACGGCCCCACATGAATTAGGATCATTCACATAAAATTGCACTTAATTACCAATTTGGCAGCCTATTTGATTTATACACTCCACTGCAATACCATCTCATAAAATTAAACAAAGCTTCCATGCCCACTGTGTATGTATTTATGCAAATATAATATTCTTTAATTATTATATTTGAGATGTACATATTTTTATAAATTTGTAGTAACAAATTCAAATGGAATAAATTTTTTAAAGAACAAGAATTTTTTTCTTTTTAAGGATTGTTTTGAATAATATAATGTTAATATTTCCTGGTGTTTCAGTAAATTCAACCTCTTTTTCCTCCACCAAAATTGCCTTTTATCCCCCCCCCCCCCACAAAGTTTCTTAAAATAACAAAATAGTCCCATTTTCGTTAGTTGGCTAATGGAATTAAAGTTTAGGGTACCAAAGTGCAACAATGAATAATAGAAGTCAATCAAATGCCACATTCTAAACCACAGGATACCAAAGTGTAATTTACCATTAATTCATTTGTGGTGACCAGCATATGTTAGTAGTAATTCTCATTTAGTGTGATATATACAATAAACTAACAATTCGGCTCTTGAAAAATCAGTGAGCTGATAACTCAGTCCTTGAAAGATTGAAATACAAAGTTTAATCTTTTAAAGATCAAAATAATATACTTAATTATTAGTCATTTTCATAGACTAAATATTTTATTGTTTTAATATTTCAAAGAGTAAAGAGTATACCATTTTATTTATTTATTTATTTTGGCTGAACTATATACTTCAATCTTTTAGGGACCGAGTTAGCAATTCGATAATCTTTAATTTGAGAGACTTAAATGTTGGTTTATTTGATAGATATATATATATATACACACACATATATGAAATGAAGATGAAAAATAATAATCTAATCTCTTGTATAAGTTTAATTTTTTCATGTGTCCATCATAAAGAAAAGATCATTATATTCTCCATCAATTCATCAATTGTCAAGTCCAACACACACTAACACAATTTTTTTTATTTTCTATTTTTATATATCTAATACAAGGTTTTGGTACATATGTTATTTTAGATTCAGATTCCTTGCATTCAGAAAATGTTGGGCATGCAAGAACCTGATCAATAATTTCCCATAATAAAAATGGTGACGATATTATGACAAATTCTTCCACCACAAGTTAGAATATCCATGGATGCAAAAGGTCAAGGCCATCCAAGTGATCTTCTCTGAATTCATCTGCCTTCTTACCAGCAAAGCCAACAACCATTGTCATCGCAATTGTCATTCACCATATGTCCCAGGTGCCGGTGATATCTCCCATAATGCTCCAACAGACCATGATCCACTAACTAATGAATAAAAGAGTACATACATGCCCATGCTAAATGTAGATTTGTAGAGATTGTAGTGATATCACAATTGGTTTTTTTATATTTTTAGTCATGAACTTCGAACTTTTGAGAGAAAACAATTGACATGATATATGCGTGTGTGTGTGTTTATATTTATATATACATATATGTTTATTTGTGTTTCTATAAATTGACAATACACATGAAACTTATCATTCACTAGGACTCAAAATAAACAATATAATGTGAAAAAAGGCGAAAAACGAGACATTGTTAGTAAAAGAAGCTCATTGGCTTGGGGGTCCACTAATATTATGGAAGTGAATCTCTGCTAGGGATGATCAAAATACTCATACCCAATGGGGACCCTGAAATTTACCCTATGGGTATGGGTCTGGACCCGGACCCATCCTTAATGGGTCCGGGTGGTGGTACCCAACCCGTACCATACGTACCCATATACCCATTAGTAATAATAAATATACTTTTATATATAAAAAATATAATATTTTAACACTTTTTATTGAAAAAGTATTAAAGTTCTTATAAATATTGAAATATTTTATTAATGCATTCATATTTATGATTTATTTTTTNAATGTATTCATATTTATGATTTATTATTTTTTTATTTTAGTAGTTATAGATGTAAAAAGTTGAATGAATATAAATTTTATATTAACAAAAAAATAGTTTATTTTAAAATTTTTTCGGATATGGGATTAGACAACCCAGAGGGTATGGGTATGGGGATTAATTTTGATACCCGCTCACATATGGGTCCGGGTCCGGGTATCATAGTACCCTACCCATGATCATCCCTAATCCCTGCATTTTCAGTTTTTGCATTTTTGGTGAATTTAATTTAAAGAGAAAAGATGAAGAGGTAGAGAGAGATAGTGTGAGTCCCACAAAACAATAAATTAATTTGTGAGACTCACTTTCTGAAAAACGTAATAATTGAGCCTGTGTAATCTTTTTAATTTGTAATGCTTCATGTAGATTAAGTGAATGAGATTGTTTCATTCTAAACAAGTGCCAAGAAAAAAATAATAATTGAGACTATGTATGGTTAAAATGCAAATTTACACATCATAAGGTTTTTTTGGTCGAATGTTCGAATTGCTTCTTTATCTATGTTTCAAAGTTCATTTTAGTCCATTATCGTTCAGAATGTTGAAATTAGTTCTATGTCTTTTACGTACATTGTGGTTCAATTTAGTCCAAAATAGTATTGTCCTAATAATCTTATACTTTTGAACTTGATCAATAGTATGAGGAAGGGACCCACCAACAAAGAAGACAAGGAAATTAAGCAACGACATGCAGACATCTCAATTTTTGTAACTTTCGTCTGTTGCTAAGTCTCTCATAGTCTTGTCTAACAAAAGAAAGTCATGCTTATGTAGGCATCACTATTCGGCATTTCTGACAATGACAATGGTTCTTGGCTTCGCTGGTAACAAGCAGATGAATTTAAAGACGATCACTTGGATGGCCTTAATCTTTTGCCTCCTTGGATATTCTAACTTGTGGTGGAAGACTTTGTCATAATATCGCTCGTCACCATTTTTGTTACAATAGTGATTTTGGTGTCAACACCCTCACTACTTCTTCTTCTTAATCCTTTCTTCTCCTTAATCCATTTGGATCAATCTTCTCATTTTTGAAAGAAATTTGTGGGTTATAGACATGAAAGGTGGAGAAGATCCCTCTAGTCAGCTCCACCAACGACTTGGTATACTACATTCCCATCCTCTCAATTCTCTTCCTTCTCCTTTTTCTTTTCATAATTATTATTTGAAAATTTGTCTCATTCATCTAGTAGCTATAGTGTGTGAAATGAAGGTCGAAAAGTTCTTCCTTCACATCCACAAGCTACAAGGTGTCATGTTAAATCTCTTGTGTGAATTAATTCAATTGTCCATGGTGATATGCATATAAAAAAATTAATTCTCACTAATTAGTGTGAAATATATATATACACACACACAAGTATTAAATGAAGAAGAAAATGCAAATCTAATTTTCTTTTTCTGCAAGTTTTTTCATGTGCCCATCATATGCAAACAAGAAAAGATCCTTCTCCATCAATACATCAATTGTCAAGTCCGTACCAGCACTACTTGTGTTGTATATATATGTATAATAGCAATTCAAAAACATTGTGTATGAGTCTTGGACTTGACAATTGATGTATTAATGGAGAATGGTCTTTTCTTGGTTGCATTTGGACACATGAAAAAATTAGTACAAAAATAAAATTAGATTTTCATTTTCTTCTTCATTTCATACCTGCGTGTATATATATATCATAGTAAGTGAGAACTAATTAGTACTTATATGCAAATCACCATGGATAATTGAATTAATTCACACAAGAGATTTAACATGACACCCTGTAGCTTATGGATGTGAAGGAAGAACTTTTTGACCTTCGTTTCGCACACACTATAGCTACTAGATGGATGAAACAAATTTTCAAATAATAATTATAAAAAGAAAATGGAGAAGGAAGAGGATTGAGATGTTGGGAAAGTAGTATACCAAGTCGTTGGTGGTGCTGACTAGAGGGATCTTCTCCACCTTTCAAGTCTATAACCCACAAATTTCTTTCAAAATGAGAAGATTGAACCAAATAGATTAAGGAGAAGAAAGGATTAAGAAGAAGAAGTAGTGAGGGAGTTGACACCAAAATCTCTATTGTAACAAAAATAGTGACGATATTACGACAAAGTCTTCCGCCACAAGTTAGAATATCCAAGGAGGCAAAAGATCAAGGCCATCACTGTGATCGTCTTTGCATTCATCTGCTTGTTACCAACGAATCGAACAACCATTGTCATTGTTAGCAATGACGAAGAGTAATGCTCGATAACATCATCGTAATCTTCATTTGCCATATGTCTCAGGTGCCGATGATAGCTCCCACAATGCTCCAACAAACCATGATCCACCGACTGATGAATAGAAGAGTACCCATACATGCCCATGCCAAATGTGATAAGATTTGTAGATATTGTAGTGATATCTTGATTGATTCTTTTGGATTCTTAGTCATAAACTTTGAATTATAGAGAGAAACAATTGACATGATATGTGTTTGTGTGTTTATATATGCATGTATATATATGTTTATTTCTGTTTCTATAATTGACAATACACGTGAAATTTATCATTCAGTAGGACCCACAATAAACAATATAATGTGAGATAAGGGTGAAAAACGAGACATTGTTAGTAATGAAAGCTCATCGGCTTGTGGGTCCATTATTATTATGGAAGAGAAAAGAAGAGGTAGAGAGAAAAAGTGTGAGTCCCACAAAACGATAAATATGTGAGACTCACTTTCTCAAAAACGTAATAATTGAGCCTGTTTAATTCTTTTTAATTGCTCGATTTGTAATGCTTCATGTAGAAGAAGTGAATGAGAATGTTTCATTCTAAACAAGTGCGAAGAAAAAAAATAATTGAGACTATGTATGGTTTGAATGCAAATTTACACATCATAAGGTTTTTTTTGTCGAATGTTCGAATTGCTTCTATATCTATGTTTCAAAGTTCATTTTAGTCCATTATCATTCAGAATGTTCAAATTAGTTCTATATCTTTTATGTACGTTGTGGTTCAATTTAGTCCAACATAGTATTGTCTTAATAATCTTGTACTTTTGAACTTGATCAATAGTGTGAGGAAGGGACCCACCAACAAAGAAGACAAGGAAATTAAGGAATGACATGCAGGCATCTCAAATTTTTGTAACTTTTGTCTTTTGTAAGTCTCTCATAGACTTGTCTAACAAAAAAAGGTCACACATATGCATCATCACTTCGCTTATGTTTCACATTTTACACTTTGTCATGAGGAAATTTGGATCCTCTACAATACAAATGCATTATAATTAAAAAAGAAAAAAAAAAGTGTTAAATAAAATGAAGTTTTAAGTCCCATTAACACCATTTTTCTTTGGGTTATACTATAGAAAGGTGGGTAGCTTTTGCTATCCACTTTCCAACAATTGGATCAAGGTTTTACATCACGAGATTTGTATAAAATATTAAGGTTTTACATCACGAGATTTGTTGAAAATATTATTTTAGACAAATCTCGTGATGTAAAACCTTGATCCAAGGGCTAATAAGTGAATAGTAAAGGTTATGTGCCTCTCCTCATGTACTTTATCTCTCATTCTTACTTACTTTTTATAAAGTGTAGTACAATTGTACTACAAAGACTCCACCAAACTCATTAGAGTACCTCATGCTCCACACCTGAATGAGTACGTATGTTTTATGTTTTATGTGGGAAGAGATCCACATTGAAAATTTTTCTTTAATGGCCCCACATTTAAAGACATCAGAGTACCTCATGACCCACACCTGAATGAGTACGTACGTTTTATGTGAGAAGAGATCCACATTGAAAATTTGTCTTTAACCGCCTCACATTGATGTTCATTATAATGCCATTAATATTGAGAAACTTATTAAAGACTAAAACAAAACCGTTGAGAAACGTTAAGAACCAAAACCGAACAAGAGAAATTAAGGACCAAAATGAAATTTAGGAAAACATAAAGGACCAAAATAAGGTTTTGACCTTTGATAGTTTATCATAGTAATTATTATTTGATATTTAAAATATTTGATATTTTAGTTTTCCAAAATTGAAAATTATATATATATATATACATTTTGGATTAATTAAATTATTTGATTAAATTAATTATGGAACGTAACGAAGTTTAATTACTAAGTTGATGACGCAATATTAATAATTTCTCATATAAAAGTTATATATATTAGGCTAATTAATTATTAATTATGATATTCTTAATTCTGCTTCATTATATTGTTATTTGTTAGAAGTTCTTTTTTTTTTTTTGGCCAAGTTTGAAGTTCTTATTTTATAACTACCACGTAAGTATTATTTTAATTAACTTATTAATGAATTCATACGAAAGATAAAAGATAAAATTGATTGAAAAAAATATATTTTCGAAACACAAATGAATAAACAAGGCTGCAAAGAATTGATTTTTTTTATTTAGGTTAAAATCTTATTTTGGTTCTCAAACTATAGGGTAAGTTTTATTTTAGTCCTAAAACATCTTTTTGTTTTGTTTTGGTCCTCAAACTTTCAGATTTGCTTTGTTTTAGTCCCAAAATGTATTTTTGTTGAGTTTCTTATGTTATTTATAACCTTGATGGTTGAGATTGACCATTTCTATCTCTCATATGTGGCTTAATATAGTGAATTGATAAAGAAAGAAAAAAATTTTCACTCTTAGTCAAAATTAAACTTGAAGATAAAAATAATAAACTACAAATTTATTTTCAATTTGTGACTAAGAATGAAAATTTTTCTTTCTCCCTTTGCCAATTCACTTATTATGACACATATGAATGACAAATGATCCATTTTAATTGTTCAGGTTAGAAACAATGGTAGAAAATAAAACCATATGAAATCATATTTTGGTGACCAAAACAAAACAAATGTGAAAATTTGATGACCAAAATAAAACAAAATTAAAATCAGACTCGACATTAAATTGATTGGGATACTAGTTCAAGGGTTCAATTACAGTCTAATTGGAGTCAGACCGGTGACAAACATATAAATTAAAAAAATTTAAAAAAAAAAACTAAATATGATAAAATTTTATTTTCTAATAGTCATAACTCATAATTAAGTTACAAAATATAATTATAATATTAGTATATAAATTCAAGTTTTATAAATGAATATAAACTGATATAAATATAATCAATTTTTATAATATTTATCAATAATGTCATCGACATCAAGTGACATTTTATTGTCATCTCTTCTACCAAATTTAGGTTCATAATCAATATCCTTCAACATTTGGCCTATAAGTAAAAAAAATAAAAATAAAAACAAAAATCAAAGAATCAAAGAATCAAAAAAATATAATTTGGCTAATTCACTACCAGTTGAGCAAGACAATTTTGTTGGTGAATCAGACCAAATCGTTGACCGATTCTCGATTTAATCAATTCGGTCGAATTTTAAAACTGTGATGATATGTTACCCAAAAAAAAAACTGTGATGATATATAGGACATTATCCTTATCTATCATACAAATCACAGTTATAATAGTCTCTTATGTAAAGGGCTGGGGAGAAAACAGTAAAAACGTGTGATTCACATATAGTTTCATAAGCAATTATCATGTATATATATATAAAATTTAATCACCAAAAGATTATCGAGTTGATATTTTAATTCTTAAAAAATTGAAATATAAAGTTTATTCGTCCCTAAAATATTAGAATAGTATACTCTAATTTTTTATAGATTGAAATTGTATACTATTTAGTCCATGACAATAACTAATAAGCGTATGATTTTGATCTTTTAGAGACCAAACTATATATTTCAATCTTTCGATCAAAGACTAAATTATTAGTTTACTCTCTATATATATCTTAATTCTCAATATGACTTGAATGTCAGCTTCATAGAAATCCAGACTAATTAAGGATCGTCAATCCAGACTAATTAAGGATCGTCAATTTTATACTGTAAATGAAATTGGAAAGGAACCAAGGCCACGATGAGAATGCAAGCCATAATTGAAACAATGTTATAGTAAATGGCCTATGAAGAGCCCATATATATCAAGTTGGATTGCATCGAACTCATTTGATGTCAATTTCTTGTGTGTATGAATGGTTCCTTCAAATCCCTTCCACTATTAGAGTGATTCATGTTTGAAGAGGAAGACGAGGCACTAAAATTAGTGGATACAAATATCAAGATATGTTTTTGTAATTAGAGTATCAACCATCAATAATACTCACTAGCTAATCCTCTTCAATGAATTGCAACTTGCAAGTACCTCATAAATGAGATAACTAGCCCAAAAAATTTAAAGCTGCTTAATACCCGGCCCAAAACCAATATTATATCGGTTTTTTTATTAAAATAATACATTAAAATATATTATGTATTTCAATACCCTACGCATTTTCTTATTTCCCCAGATGGGATACGCATCAACTGGACACGATTTTAGTCTGTAATTTGTTTCTGTGAAATCGCGTCGGATGAACACAATTTCAGTACCATCATAATAATGTCAGCGCCGAAATCGTGCCCATAAGACACGATTTCAGGACTAACATGCGTCAGTCCTGAAATCGTGCCCAGAGGGCACGATTTCAAGGGAGGCCGTTGGGCCTCCCCATGTATATATATAATATATATAATAATATATATATGTATATAATATATAATAATATATATATATGATATAATATATATTATAAATATTATTTTATAAAATTTTATTAAACTTAATAAAAAATTTTAATAATAGTATTTTATAATTTTTTAAATTAATTAATTTTATTTGAAGCCTCGGCACTTGCTTAATTGACCTAGTGTAATTTCAATTAACCCCTTTCTTAAGTAGTAATTAAAATATATTTTTATTTGTAATGTATTAGTGGTCACACGGTCGACATGTTTTGATTATTTTATTATTTGTTGAGTTTGTAAATAATATTTATATAGGAATTCAATTGTTTTTAAATAATTACTTTCTTTATATGATAAAATGAAACTTAATTAAAAAGAAAATATTAACATTTTAATGTATTTTTTTCTTAATTGTTTAGGAAGTTTAGAAATGAGAAAACCAAAAAGAAAAGAAAAATTTGCTAAAGCTTTTATGAAAATAAATTGAGTATTTAGACTTTTGGTAAATCAGTATTTATTATTATCAATCATCTAATCCCTTTTTGGGTTTCTAGGTGCCAACTCTCGGATAATATCCATTGGCCGACAACCAACGACTAATCTTGTTGTATACTAAAAAATACTAAAAAAATGAGTATTTTTAATTAATTAGCTTCAACACTCATTATTTTGTAATTAACAAATTTATTGTTTGTATAAATCGTCAATAAAATTATTCTCGACAATTAATAATTATTTCAAAAACATCATTATTCACGAGGAATAGTAGTGTATAATGCATTTTTGAATAATAATTTTATCAACGATAAATAATTACAATCAGAGATTATAATTTAGATTGTTATTATGAAAATCGTGACAATGTTCTAGTAAATGTTTTGCTTTGAGGACAGATATGGTCTGAGTTGTCCACCCTATTCTTCTCCCTCCCCATCTATAAATACTTGTTTTCACTGTAGAACAAAACCACACATTGGGTATTGAGTATTGAGTTGAGTACTAATACTTCCCCTATATCATATATTCTTAGCTTCATCCATTCTCATTTTCTTATTATCTATAAGCTATGGAAGGTGGAGGTCTCCTCTTTCTTGCTCAACCTCAATATGAACTCCCTGCTTCTGGTATACTCTCTTTTACTCTCTTTTTGTAAAAAATTTTGGATTTGATGTTGTTTAATTTGTTTTTGATTACTCACCCGGTATCCGAGGCTTTACTCAAACTAATTCTGATTTGACCAGCGTCAAGCATTTGACTATGTGGGAGAGTCTCCTAATAGTGATAATCGTATTCACAAGATCTTAAATTCGAGATCTTGTTTAAACGATCACAAATCACTTACTACTTGGACCAACCTCCTTATTGTTATCTTTTGTTTAATTTATGTGTCTCTCTCTCAATAGTGATATTATATGTGTGTGTCGTCCGTGGGCTTATTTGTGTTACGTTTTCACTCATCATCTTTTTTGTATCTTATATTTTTTTGTTGATCGATGCTTTTCTTCATCCCCCAACTTTGTCTTCTTCACACATGTAATAGAGGTACAACACATCATTTTGTTTTGTTTTTTTCTAATACTGTAACACTTTTTGTTTGATCTTTTTCAAACTGATCAATTCAAGTGCTTCCTTTGTTTTGTGATGTGTGAAGTAGATGATGATGATGATCAATAAAATTTAAAGGTCACGTTGGAAAAAACAGATATGGTTGCCTAGTGATTTGTAAAGAGTGTGGAAGAAATCATAGAAAATGAAGTCATAAATATTGGTAGAAAATCAAGAATTAGTAGAAATTGAATTGTAGTCTTGAAGGAGTGGAATAGACTTTGACTTTTTGGCCTCATTTTTTTTGGGAAATATGACCCAAAGACGCTTCCACTCCTATGCAATCTATCTATCTATACTATATAACAAAACAATGTTTTGCTTTGACACGTGTCAAGTTCTGATTTTTTTAGCAAATTTTGATTTTTTTTTCCTCTCCTCCTGCAGCTGACACGTGTCAAGTTCTTTCTTTTTTTTTCTCCTCTGCTTTTTAATTTAGTGCGCCACCTAGCTTCATCATTCATCTCTTCTTTTCATCTTCAAATTTCAAATTTCAAATCCTCCCCTCTTAACCCTACATCACCATTCCTTCTCTCTTTTTATTCACCCACCATCTCCTCCTTCTTTCTCTTTTCTCCCTAAACCCTAACGCCACAAACTTCTGCCATTTCAGTCGCCGTCCATCGTCAGCCGCACACCGTCGTCAACCACCGTCATCTGAGTTCTGGGTTTCGGGTTGGCTTTGCATCATCTTCCACTGCGCTTCTTCTTCTGCTGCCGTTGCTTCCCAAAACGACGTCGTTTTGCTCGACCGCCGTTTTGCTTCCTCTTTTCATCTCTCTCATTTTTTTTTGTGCTCTTTAATTTCACAATCAGAGGCCTCTTTCGTCGTCGTTTGGACCAGTGTTCTCTCTCGGTCCAATTCACGATCGCTGTCAATGGAGAAGATGGGTAGTGCGAACCCATTTCCGAAGATTTTTTTGAAGAGAAGAAGCGCGTCAGGAACCCTTTAATCCCCATAGGTAAAATCTATATCTTTATTTGATGTGGATTCCACTCTTTCTGTTTACTTTTATTGCATCTTTTAATTGAATTTGATTCATGGAGACAATAAATTAGTAGAAAAAGGTTGTTATTGCAAGATTTTGAGAAATATATGACGGAGAAACTTCAGAGGTTAGAATCAATTTTTAGTTTGTTCTTCGTTTCAGTGTGGCATTGCCTCCAAGTAAATTTTTTTGGGTTTGTGGTTAGTTGGAAGGTGAGAAGATGAGCGTCGGGGGAGAAGATGTGCGTTGAGGATGAAGATGACTGTTTCGTGAAAATTGCGTTTTTGATCCATATTATTTAGTGCATTTTGCGTTTTGGTCCTATTAATGCTAAATGGTGCCAAAACCCGGATATCAAATGTTTTCCTTTAATTGCCGTGATTAAAGCACAAATGAAGTTTGCCTAGAGAATATATTTCTAGCGAAATTGCTGAGAATAAAGGATGAATTTAGAAATGATATGTTTGTTTATTTACTTGCTCTGTATTATGTCACCAAATAGTTTTGGGTTCTATTTGTTTGAGAGTATGAACTGATATGTTTTGGGTTCCATTTTCCTTTAGTTGCTTCCGATTTTGGCTTCTCAATGTCATTTGGTATTCGTTTCTCATTGCCATTTTGTGATTTCTGCAGCACACACTTGAAGTAATAGAAGTTAAGCAAAACATTTTGCTTAAATGGTATAAAGTAAGCTTTTTTTTCCATTTTCCTTTCAGTTGCTTCTGATTTTGGCTTCTCAATGTCATTTGGTATTCATTTCTCATTGCCATTTTGTGATTTCTGCAGCACACACTTGAAGTAATAGAAGTTAAGCAGAACATTTTGCTTAAATGGTATAAAGTAAGCTTTTTTTTTTTCCATTTTCCTTCAGTTGCTTCTGATTTTGGCTTCTCAATGTCATTTGGTATTGATTTCTCATTGTCATTTTGTGATTTCTGCAGCACACACTTGAAGTAATAGAAGTTAAGCAGAACATTTTTCTTAAATGGTATAAAGTAAGCTTTTTTTTTCCATTTTCCTTCAGTTTCTCATTGCCAAATGAAGAATTTTTCCAAAGAATATATTATCTAATCCAAGTATGAGTGAAAAAAAAAACAGCAGTACCTAACAACCTATGATTTGTCTATAGGATGATGATGATGATGGCAGTTTATACATTAGGGTCTTCCGATGGGGTATGATGATGATAGTCTTCCAATAATATGATTTTAGTTTATATATTAGGGTCTTTAATTCACCAGTGTGAATATATTATGATGATAGTCTTCCAAAAAAAACAGCAGTACACAACCAGTGTGCATATTATCATGATAGTCTTCCTCTTTTGTCTGTTGATATTAACCAGTTTGGTATTGACTGTTGTAGTTCCTTATATTAAAAAAAGGGGGTTTTATTTTATAAATGGAGTTTTATTTTGGATTTTGTAAGTGTATGTGTTATAATTGATAAGGAAGCAATAATGAAATGAAACACTTTTGATTGGTGCTTGGTGCTTGGATTTTGCATTGACATATATGCGTTTGGTAGGGATTTCTAATTGCAATTGACATATTTTGCAATTGACATATATGGGATTCGTTATTCTTTTACTGCAAATAGTAAATGCTTCTTTTCAAGATTTCTCAAGAGAAGTCATTCTTTCGATTATCAATTCCCGTATGTATTTTGTACAGAAATGAGTCTGACCATAATGTCAAGCCAGTGACCAAATAATAATAATAATAATAATAATAATAATTAAAATGAGTGCAATCTATCCAGTAGTTTTTGCATTACATTAGGAAACTAGAATGGGTGAATCCTGATCAGATCAATCAGATTTAATTTTACAAAATATCCGGAAGGTAGTTCTCATGTTTGGTCGTGTGTGTAGGTAACTCTGATTCTCATGTTTGGGGCATATTGCTTTTCTATGAATGCAAGGATTTGGTAAGATTCTCACTTGATGTTATTTCCTTTTTAATCTAAAATTTTGAACTGAAACTGGGCAGAATCCATAAAGGATTGAAACTGGGCATAATCCATTATGCTCCTGTGGCTTTTATTTTTATTTTTCGAATTTCATTGGGTGGATTTATTAATCTATTTCAGGATGGTCCTTTAAGGATTGAAGCTTCTTCTACTGGCACAAACACAATGATATCCAAAATTGTCTGCATGGTTAGTATTTATTCTCTTTAATGATTTGCATCCGTAATTCTTGAAAGGCACGTTTAACATGTAATTGTAGGGAGTGAAATTATGTGTCTGTTGACATATTTTGGACACATTCTATTGACTTATGATATCAAATTCAAACATTTATAGAGAAATTTTGATGCTCAATCACGTGAAGCACCTGTATGTATGGTGAGGATGCTCAATCACGTGAAGCACATGTAAATGAAGCCTAAACCACTAGGTAGTTTATTAAATCAAGGAGAATTGGAATGAGGTATTGTGGTTGTCATTTTTCGATTTGCTTATCAATATTGTATTAGCATATATAGAAGATAAGTTAACATGCTAATTTGTTTTTATAATACTTTTGACCCTTTTTGCTCCTTATCTTTTGCTTATGAATAAATTTTTATTTAACTGACTCTTCATATCAAGTCTAAGGCAAAATCGATCAATGGATAATTGTTCCAAGCAGTGACCAGGGAAAGACTATGGAAAAGAAGAAAGGGAAGCACAATGGGCTGCTGCACAGAAAAAAAAAATTTGCATCTGTCATGGGGTATGTTATTAGCTGATGTACCAACAGTTATGATTCCCTTTAACAGAAAGCAAGGTAAACCCGAGATATTTGAAACATACCATGTAAGATGTTACCTACTGAGATTCTGAGATTGAAGTTGTAGACCAACATGAATTCATAAGCTTTTCTCAATTGGCTTTGCAGGTCAGTTTTCTTGCTTTGCCCACACTTTTTCATGAAATTATTCTCTTATCTTCAACTTTGCAATGGTAATACATGTAGACTGTTTTAACTATTTCAAATTGTAGTTGCATAATTTTAACTATTTCAAACTGTTTTAACTCTTTCTATCAGAAAATGAATCTGTGCCTAAACATCTTTTCTTAAATTTGACAGAAACTACTGAATATTGTTATGTTCATTGACATGGCTGCCATTAATATTATTTTCTGAGGCATAATCATACCAGATTTCTGTTTTGTTCTAAATCATAAAAAAAAAAAGGTGGTACTATATGGTTCTGATCTTATTTTTGCCCTGTCTTTCAATGTAAAATGTTCCTGACTATGTCATTCTGAGATTGTCATGGTGTTGGCTCTTAATTTGCATTCCATCACCTAGGTTATAAAATTAAGAATAAGCTTCTGTCTCTTTATGAAGTATATGGGTATAAAGTTTGTTAAACGTCTAATGTTTTTCTCTTGAAACTCCCCTTTTTTTATCTGCACTTTCTCATACACTGAGCATTATAAATCTACTGCTGTCTCTTTATCTGTACTTTTAGCTTCAATCTAACCTAAAAGAGACAGTAAAAAATCGAATGAAGTTTGTTGACATCACTCAAAGCCTACCACTAGCAAAGCATTGGAAATCATGGACTAAGGCAATCAAATAAGTGGATAGACAGCTTTGAGAGAAATGTATCCATCTTTTAGCCTTTATTAGCAGGAGCACTCAACGCCTTGGTGAATCTACTTGCAGGATTGCCCCACTTTTCTGTCAACCTACACTTAAAAGAGGATTTTGACAGTAGCTTAATCACTAAAAATAAGCAGTTTTTTTTGTCCTTATATCATATTTGAGTGCTATTATGGGTGGCATAAACACTATAACACAGTTACAGGCTAAAGATTTTCTTTCTTTGTTGGTTTTCTCTTCTTTAGAAGTTCCAAATAATTTACCACCTCCCTTCTGGCTGTTTATATTAGGTGAATCACTATGTTATGGCACTGTATTTTTACTTTCTTTTTAGTTTTTAATAATTCAGTTTTCTGATTTAGACAGCATGGTTTACGTGTATGAGGTTATCTTGATAAGATTTTGCTGTAGTATTGGGGTCATCAACGATGAAAATTGTTGGACCTGTGCATCATTGATTTTCCTCAATTTATGATAGTTTATTTTTTGTTCCAGGAGTTTTATTTATTATGATCTTGACTTTCGTTTACAATTAGTTTACTGACTGGATCCCTCTGATTACACATTTAAATATAATGAAAACTTCCACTTACTTGGATTCACTGATGAATTTTGTGATCTTCATCCTTTTCTTTGTTTTGCTTTAGTTCTTTATATATTCAACCAGTTATGTATACTATTAAGTTTGTTGCATTATCAGGAGCACTAAGAAGGTGGTACAACCCACCATGGTTCTCAGACAACATTCCATCAACCCCATATTCTTCTCTTAAGTCTCATCTATGTGGGTATATATATATATAGGATTGAAGACAAAAAGCATCTTAATTGGAGTAGGAAATTAGTGGTTATTAATTTTGATTCTTTCCTATTTATTAGTGGATCTTGCAAATGATGATGATGAGTTAGGTAGATAGGTGTTGGATAATTTTAATACACAAATCTGGGAGTTGATCCAATTGTTTGTTTATATATTATTTTTATAAAAATCTGTGTCATACTACATATTTGCAAGAACCATTATTTAGTATTGTATGTGGTTAATTTGTTAATCATGCTTTAATTTTAGTATGGAGAAAAGTAGTCTGATAGTTTCCTGTGATGTGGGCATCCTAAACTGTGGATTGAGACTGTAAGACAATTGTGTATGCAGGGCATTATTTTTCATCTGATTTGATGTACCTCTTTTTTTTGCCTCAACAGAAACAACTTAATTTGAAGCTTATTTTTGTCTATTGTACAGGTACTTCCATGCCTTTATGACAGTACCTATTGATAAGCGCTCAAAATTTTTGAGTGATGATTATTTAATTTACAATACTCTCACATATTAAATATTTTGTTCTGTAATTATACTACTCTAAAAAAATACTTATGTACTTTGGTTGTAATCATAGTTTAATTACCAATACTCTACCAAATTTATTACTTTGGATTGTAATGAAATTAAACTGTCTAATACTTCTGCAGTTTGTAATTTATAGATTGTTGGTACTAAAACACATATCTCAAATTATAATTTTCTGCAAGTACAATTCTCCAGGGGCAATTAGAATTTTATATGTCCAGGAAGATGTGATGAAAACAAAAAACCCGTGCAATGCCTATTAAAATTTTATATGACCATGAATATGTGCTAAATTGGCACATTATTAGGTATAGACAAGAAGAATATGTATTTGCATTGTATCAAGTATAGACAAAAAGAATGTATTTGCATTGTATCAGACAAAGAAAAAAAAAGAACCCGTACAATGTGCACGGGTCTCATACTAGTAACATTAATAATGCTTCTCTTTCATTGGAAGCAATTCGAAGAAAGAATTAGTTATAGAAAGGATCAAAATGAGTCTCACATCACATCATTAAAATCATATAAATGTCTTTATGTTATTAGAATACTTCACAAATTGGTATTTTTTTTTATATTGACCATACAGTCATGAGAGAGTTAGAACTCTCTTTTAAGTTTTGGGTGTTAATCTTTTTAAAATATATAAAATAAAAAATTATATATATATATATATATGCATGTCTTTATTCACTTTTAAAATTTTTAGTTCTCTTTAAACCGTGTCTAAAATCAATTTAAATTAACAAACTGTCATATGGTAACAATTTCACTTTGGCATTTTGGTATAGATGTAAAATTTATTTTTGTTAAGCTATAGCGCATTTAAGGTTTTAACTGTCATAATATATGCCTTTCTCAAATATTAACTTGTGTGTTACTCCTCAACAATTTGTTGATAAGAAATAAGCAACTTCAAATTCTTACAAGTACATTTTTTTTTCAAAAAAGAACCGTCTCTAGAACTATACAAAAATGAACTAATGAATCAACAAATAATTGGTCTAAGTACTAGGCGATTTAGTATTGTTTAAATAAGTTTGAGACTTTGTAAATATAATTAACCCGGTTGAAAAATTCTCACCATAATTAGGTGTGTGATCCGAATCGAATCCAAAATAGTCAATCTATTATAACATTAATTATGTAATGGTTTTTGGTTTTTGGTTTTTGGTGTTTCACGTGACAGTGGAAATGGTAATAGTAGTAAAGCCTCAAGATCACGTGTGATGCCTCCACAACCTCCTAAAGTTTTTCTTCCTCCGATGGGAATGAATGAGTACTACTATGAGGATATTGGTGATGGTAGCTAGCTCTAGTAGTGTAAGCGGTGCTCTTATGTACTATGATCCTTATGGTCATTTGATGAGACATGATCATCCTTAGTAAGATAGGTCAGATTGAGGATATATATGCATATTCCATAGCCATTGTAAGCTTAATTTGACACATTGATAAAGCTATGAGTTATAGGCAAGGTAATCAAGATCGAGATCTTGTTAAGGATCGGAAGGGGTATAAGATAAATCGAATCGGAAGATCGGATCGAGGATCGTAAGATCCTAATTTTTTTAAAAAAATATAATATATATGTAATAATATTAATATTTTAGTAATATTAAAAAATTCTCTATTATTTGATCTCTTAATTTACACCATGTTAACTAATCAGTCCTTGAATTATTACAATTGTCAACGATTTGGTCCTTGAGTCAAATTTAGGGACCAAAATGTAACAATTTAGGGACCAAATAGTATAAATTTAATACAAATTCAGGAACCAAAAAGTATAAAGTTAATTAAAATTCAATGACCAAATAGTATTAATTTGATATAAATTATGGGAGCAAAAAGTATAAAATTAGTTTAAATTTAGGGACCAAATAGTTGATAATTGAAACATTTCAGGGATCAAATTGTGTATTTTGATTATTCAGGGAATGATTAGTTGACTTAGTGTAAATTCAGGGATCAAATTGCCTTTTAATTGCTATTTACTATGTTTGGGTTGCTGGTTTGTTAGATTGGCATCAATCAATGGAAATCTGCCTTTGGATTACAAATAGATTTGCTTTTTATTAAGTTTATGGAAGTGTCTATTGTGTTTAGAAATGTTCTCTCAACCTTTTTTTAAAGTGTCTATTGTGTTAATTGTTAATGTTGTCCTACTTTCACTTGTCAATCATGATCTTAACATCTTAACAACTTCGATGACTCAAGCAAAAAAGCAATGTTTATTTCATCATTTTTCTCGTTTCAAGAAGTTAGTTATATTATTTTTACTTTAATGATTATTTATTTAATCACTTCTTAAAATGACACTTAATTATTTTAAAAATATATATACATAATCATAAACTCTTCTAATTATTATTCTTAAAATCATATTGCTTTTATATTAAACTCAACTTAGTGATTGCCATGTCATAAAAACTAAAAAGTAGAGGCATCATATTTGTCTGTATTTATTAAAATGATCAAATACTAACGGATTTTAAGTTTATCTGGGGAGTGAATTAGATAATAAAGTATAAGCTGGATGAGGTATTGTCGAAGAATAATGGATTGGCTGAAGAAGTACAATATAATTAAAAAGTATAGTAAATGCGAGTAAAAATAAGAAAGAAAAAATGAAGAGAGAAAGATGAATAGACAATATTAAATCTTTACCAAATCTTGATATAATTTAACATATTTAAACTTCAACAGATCCACTTCTATTTATGCAATCAATTATTCATGTTTAACCCACCTCGTGTGAAAACGCACCATGTCACTCCATTCCCTTAACCATTTCTTCTTTCTCTCTCCTACAAAAAATTGGACCGGACCGGGCGGTTCAACCGGTGAATCGGACACCAAACCGGTCCGAAATAAGCAAAATACCGTTATGCATTTGACTCGACTAGTCACCGGTTCAACCGCCGGTTGAACCGTCGGAACGGTGAACCGTGAACCAGTTTAACCCGACAAATTTTGCAAAAATTATTAATTGACACCAAAAATTTACAAATTGGTCCCTGGATACATATTATCTAGGGACTAAAATGAAAACTTTAAAAAAATTTTGGGGTCAATATGTAATTTTTACAAAACTAGTTATGGTTAAAATTGCAAAATAGCTCCAAAGGGTACCAAAGTGTTTAATTTTTACTTCATATTTAAATTATTGTAAAATATTAATGTGTATTTGATGAATATATATTTGAAAATGTATTTTTTAAGTAAACCGGCTCAACCGGTTGAACCAGTTACCCAGTGGTTGAACCATTGAACAAGTGACCCGAGCCTTCCACCAGGTCAATGGCCGACCCGATTTTTTACACTATGGTTTTAATTATACAAAAAAATTATTCGTCAAGAAAAACTTGTAATTCCAAACTCTTTACATTTGAACTTGAAATGAGAATTATATGACAAATTTCGCTGATTTAATTATGAATCAAGTAACCCACTTTTGAAACCCGATTTGACCTGATTTGACCTCATTTGTGATTAGGAGAAGCACAACCCACAAAACATAAAAGAAGAGAAAAAGGAGAAATACACACAAAATAAAATCTTTTAAGTGGTTCAGGGCTTCATGCCCTACTCCACTGTTTTATTGGGATAACTTCACTATCTATAAATTTTTTAACAGAAAAATTGTAAAACCTCTTCAATATAATTTTTTCATAATGAATTATAAATCATCTCTTGTAACTATCCAAAGCCCTTTGCACTCATCCACTAGTAGTTTGTAGTAAAGAAACTCATAAAACTTCCCCTATTCATATAAGCTTCCCCTATTCATTCAAAGTCTTACATCATCTCACTCTATCAAAAAATCATCCCTTCCTCACACCCCTCTCCTCCAAATTTTCCACAAAACACAAATAAAAGAAAAGGAAAATGAGAAATATACACAAAACAAAAACTTTACGTATTTCGATGTTTCAATAATTTGGTACTAAATTGAAACTAAATAAAAACATTTAAAAATAATATGAAACTTTTGCAATATTTAAAATCGAAATAAACTTAGGGAAATATATTTATCATTAATTGGAGAATTCGACCAATATTCTTTTCGCTAGCTATTTTCTTCAAAATTATAATGTACAACAACAACCAAAGCCTTATCCCACTAGGTGGGGTCGACTATATGAATCAACTGACGTCATCATGTTCTATCCTTACACATGTCAACCGTTGATAAAAATTTATAATGTACAAGTGGTGACAAAATTAATCGAATTGACATCACAAATTTCTTTTCCTGTCCAATCACCTAGCGTTCATCTTGACTAGTCCAAACGCAACCCACATAAGGAGAGTCTCTCAAGAGAATCCCCAATTCTAAAGTAAATTTTGGGCCCAGGGAAACCTTGCACATATTTATAAACCCTCAGGCCTTATTATTCCTCACTAAAGGAACATCTTTACAGAGAAACCAAAAAGAAAATGAGTAAATAATTAACAATCTCATTGGTTGATCTTCTTAAAAGCCCACTCCCACTTCTGCTAGTAGGTTAAAGACATTGGCAATCAGGATTGGCTTTTCTCTAATTTTAATATTCTCATCTATGTGATATATTATTTACGAGCACTATTATCTTCTGAGTTCAAGTATAACTGATGTTGTCTGATATAATTTATCACTTCATCCACAGATAGATATTTTATTGACAAACCTCTTGCGATGCACCCCCTGAAACAATAAACAAATCAATTTAAAACAAAAAAGTTATCAGATGAAATGCCTCCCAACGCATGATTATATTCAAGAGACGAAAATCACAATATTACCTTAATCTGGTTGAGCTGATTTGATTTGGTACAATTTCATCCACAACTTTGATATTAGTCTGCGGAAGTTATAGTCACACAGGAGTTAACGTATGTGTAAAACATTACCAGCAAAACCATGGCTAAATTACACAGAGGTTCCCTGAGTCTTAGATTGGGAAAAAAACATTCTTGATTTCCAAAACTTGATAAATAGACCCCCTTGAGTTTTAAATTTTGCTCACTTAGGACCCATGAGTTTTGAAGCTTGACAAACAGACCCATTGAGTTTTCAACTTTACTCATTTAAGACCTCTAAATAACCTCACTTTTTTAAACACTCAAGGGTCTTAAGTGAATAAAATTAGAAGTTCACGGGTTCTATCTGTCAAGTTTTAAAACTCAGGGATATTTTCTATCCTTGACATAAATTCAAGGGTGTTAGTGCAATTTAGCCCAAAACTGTCGGTTATAGCCTTATAGGATAACACTTGGAGTTAGTTCTTCAAGCATTCAATGTCATCTTTTTACAATTCAACATTATATTATTGGATCTTTCATTAAGTTACCTTACCGGATAAAAATTTATTAAAAAATATGTAGCCATTTTTTTTTTCCTTTCCTTTTCTAGTTCTTTGGATAAAGTCACCATGGTCCATTATAAAATCAAAGGCATCAAGAAATAAACAGGAAAAGATTAAGACACAATTACCCGATTTTCATCTAAAATTTCATTATCAGAGATGGTCTTCTTAACATCTTGTCCTTCTCTGCAAATGCAAACCACTCCATAATCTTTGCATATGGCCTTGACCTAAATGATAACCATGGAAATCTTCAGCAGAGTTATTGATGCGTTTTCCAGCAACTATTACTTCATATGCGTGCAGCAAGAAGTAAAACTTAAGAAATATATCCGTTCTTAACAATATTTAACATGACATAATCAATCTGACTACACATACTTCGATTTCCCAATATCATTTTCTGATGGTTTACTAATAACAATATTTGTATTAGTTACATTAATAAAGAGAGATGACAGACGTTCCAAGATCATGAAATGATTAGACAAGAAGTTAATTTCACTATAAGCATTATAAGATTATTCTCTTGCACTGTATATAGAAAGAAATACCTGCTCAGGAATCCAAACTCCAGGAATGCCAAAGGAGTGAAGGAGATCAGAACCACATACAAGCATGACCTTGAGGGATTCTACACCAATCAATTCAAAAGCAGAGTCTTTTTATTACTCGTTACACCATCATAAAAAACTTATAAAATGCAACCCAGGTTTAGACTGAAAGATTAATCAAATGGAAACTACTGTCTAAAACCATTTACAATTTAGCATCGCATTATGTTTAGCTTGAAGATTTGTCCACATACCATAATTTTATTCAAAATTTTGATATTAAATATTTTGAAACTGTAAGTGTTTTCCATTTTTTGAATGGCCATCACCAGTAGGCATTAGGACACTGACTGCTGGCCGATCAACTACAGAAAGATAGCAAGAATTCCTTGTTTTTAGTACTATGAGGAAAAACCAAAAGAAAAGGCCAGCTGACATTGTAATTAAACTAGTGTGCTTTTGTTGAAGAATTCTTTGGAGAACTTACCTCTAGGTACCAGCCCGGCCTCACAAATACAACTCTGAACTCTTGACAAAATGGTTAAAGTGCGTTGATATGTACTTTGAGTAGCCTGTAAGAAAGAAAGGTCCGAAAGTTTATAGCCAAATAAAATTCAAAAACATGAGACAACCAGAACAGGTAAACCTTTTTCTTTCAACCTTGTTTATAGTTATCATCTAAACAAAGCCAACTACAGGATAATCTCTTAAATTCAAAGTTTTGCGGGATGAGGTTTTTGACACTCACACAGAGACAAATGCGAGTGGGGAAAGGGAGTGAATTACCTCCCATGGATCAACCATAACAAAATCTGAACTTTTGCAGGCTAGATGGCATAACTGTATCCGGTGTTCAGCAGAAATTAGGCCCTTCATCAACATTCAAAGCGATAGACAATAAGATCAATTTACAGCCATGATACCGATGGCAAAACTCTATATAAACAAAAGATTATTACACAGCATGACAACAATTTTGGATCCATGGTACATCTCTCACTCTAAATTCTGTGTGGAATATTTAAATTGTACTGTCAAGGGAGTCTCTTCAACCTCTGACAGATTAATAATTGGTTCTCATAATAACTTACCCACATATCAATCTTTTATTTTTCCTTCTTCAATCCTTTATTTTAAAAATTAATAGTTTTACATATACACATATATGAATATAGTTGATCATCAGAATATTATTGTAATTAATTGTAGCCAAGCCATTCTACAGATGACAAAAGTAAATTCCATTGAAGTCACAGTTATAGGAATTAAAGCTAATGAGTTACTCCACATTTCTTATCGTTTTGTAGATAGCTCAAAAATATTAACCAAAATACCTTTTTCTTGTATGCATCATTAACAGGTGACATATAACCTCCAATGACAAAGTAGCCTTCAGAATTCAATGCATCTCTTGCAAGCTCTAGAAAGAAATGATATAAAATAAACATAAATCAGACAAGCAGAAAGTAAATATTGAAAAATATAATGTACACAAAATTCAAGGAATCACGTCAATCACATTTCTACCAGGTAGTACTCAATAGGAACCACTGGTAATCATTAAAAAATATGCCAAAAGATTTTATTTTGTGAAGGTATAGCATGGAGAATTCTCTACTGCTAACATATTTTTAGCTAGTAAAAACCAGGCAATCAACTTAGGAAAATTATTCTTTTCCAAAAAGATACTATTTTAAGTTAACAGAACAGGGATAAAGCTTTGGATTCAATAGAAATTGTCATTTCATTTACATGATTTTAGAGTTGGAACAACATTAATTCTGGCATATACTGGATATGCATACTCCATTCTTATGGATGAGACCTATATCCAATTACTGCTAACAAATGTGTTAGCAAGAAATACCAAAGCAATTGTTTCTGTATTTTTAAATTTTAATTTTATTTCTCCTTAGAGGGAGTTCTTCAATCAGATATGGTGAAAATAACTTAAAATAATAATATGATTATCATATCATGTATCATTCTACCGCTATGCTAATACTATCCATCAATTACTCCATTCTAACCATTTCATTAATGTCTTTGGACTATTATGTTTATCTATGCATCGATAGTCTATACTAAAAATTCTCTTACATTATCAGTAATGATTTGATGCTTCACAGAAGAAAAAAAGAAAGTGGCAGCAAAAAGGAAGCTCTGAGGTTGATTTAAAATGCACTGGGGATTGGATAATTTTGATATTAAAGCTTTAAGAGCACCAAGGTAGCTAGAAATTCGCAAAGAATACAACTTCAGACTTCAGTAAACCAAAATAAGGGAAATCATCAGAGTATTTCAAGAAACATACCAAACATGCGCAAATGCATGAAAGTAGGAGGGTTGAAACTCCCAGTCGCAACCAAAACTATGTATGTCTTGCTGCTATTTACATAGAGCAAGTGAAAGAGAGAATGTAAGAATTTAAGACAAGGAAAAAGTGAGAGGGAAAAAATGCTATATATATATATATATATTTGGAAGAGGGAGCAGAAGCTTTACTTGCTAATGGTTCCAAGTGGGGGCTTTTCATTAACCAGTTCTAGAGCCAGTTTATCAAATGGCAAAGGGACATCCATGAGCCCCTATAGACATAAGAAACAAGCATTACTACTGTCAACATCTAAACACGAGAAGAAACAAGAATTCCAAGTTCAATTACAATTATCAATGCCATTGCCAAAAAACTTAGTTTCTTAACCAAAGAAGCGATGATACCATTTTTAATTTTTATTATTAGTATAGCTAAACTGCTAAAGGCATCCTCTGACTTTTCCTGTGCTGAATCCTTCATATGGCCGAGTAAAGAAGCGATTAGGATTTACCTATCTAATCTAATGCTCCCCAAAGAAATAGAATCCAATTTATAAGGAAAGATGCTATGTGATTTCAAGCTTAAACTTCAATCAATCAATCAATATCAAGCAGAACCAGTTTTCTTCAATATCAAAAACCAGACAAACAGAATAATCTAAACGAAGTAGGGATTTGGAAATTTGAATTAAAAACGTACCGGATTGAAAAAGTGGACTCGAGGAACAAGTATAGACAGCTCTAGCGAAGTTGAATCCGTTGTATTCGAAGCTGCGTTGGTTTCACGCCAGAGTATGCGGCATCTCAGGGTTTCGATGCACTCGAAAACCCTAGCTATTCGATTAGGGATATCACAAGAAGATGAGAACGAAAATCAATTCTTGAATCTCTCTTAATCAACGCACTTCAAGAAGAAGAACAAAAAAACCAAAAAAAAAAAGAAATTTGGGGCAAAGTGAATGACGTGGCAATGTAAGAACCATCAGATAAATTAAACGGTTGAGATAAACTAAAATGCACAATAAATTCGGTTCTTCACTTCTTCCTTCAACAGTAGAGAAAAAAACCGGACCGGCCATTAATTCGGTGGAAGGCTCGGGTTACTAGTTCAACCGATTGAGCTTGTTTATTTAAAAAATACATTTTCAAATATACATATTTATTAAATACATATCAATATCTTACAATAATTTAAATATAAAGTAAAAATTAAACACTTTTGTACACTTTGGAACTATTTTGCAATTTTAACCATAACAAATTTTGTAAAAATTATATATATTGACTCCAAAATTTTTTTAAAGTTTTCATTTTAGTCCCTAGATAATATGTATCCAGAGACTAATTTGTAATTTTTTTGAAAATTTTTTGGGGTTAATATGTAATTTTGCAAACTTTGGCGGGTCAAACCGGTTCACCGGTCTATCAGTTGAACCGGTGACTGGCCGGGTCAACTGCATTAACAATATTTCTGTTTTTCCGGACCGGTATGGTGTCCGGTTCACCGATTGAACCGTCCAATCCGGTCAGGTTTTTTATATTATGCCTTCAACAATCTCTGTTTTTGATTTGGCAAAAATACTAATTTCATCCTCAATCTTTATACAAGTAGTCAATTTCATCTCCAATCTTTTTTCACTTTCAATTTCATCCCAAATGTCTTACATTTTGGTCAATTTTACCACCTAACTAATTTCTTTCAATAAATTAATGACAAAGTACATCTCGTTCTTAATATGTCTTAGGATTTAAGTTTCTTTTTATATCAATTTTACATTAGAGCATTAGTCACATAGATTTTGTCATTAATATTTGACTGAAATAAGGGCAAAGCATAAAATTGATCAAAATGTAAAATATTGAGGATGAAATTGACTGAAAAAAGATAAGGGATGAAATTGACAATTGTTGTAAAAATTGAGGACAAAATTAGTGATTTTACCTTTTTGATCAAAAAGTTGGTCAAATACTCATTTTCACCTCAAATTATGGGATAAATTTAGTGGTCCTAAAATTAACTTTTTTTCTATTTTAGTCCTTAAATTTTTCTAGGTGTTTCATTTTGGTCCTCAAAATGTGATTTTGAATAATTTCTATCATTATTTTTAGGGTAAATTACACTTTGGTACCCTGTGGTTTGACCCTATTTCACTTTGGTACCCTGTGGTTTGAAACCTGACACTTTGGTACCCTGAAGTATTCTCCATTAACACTTTGGTACCCTTTGGAGCTATTTTGTAATTTTAACCATAACAAATTTTGCAAAAATTACATATTGACCCCAAAAAGTTTTTATAGTTTCCATTTTAGTCCCTAGATAATATGTATCCAGGGACCTATTTGTAATTTTTTGAAATTTTTTGGGGTCAATATGTAATTTTTGAAAAATTTGTTATGGTTAAAATTACAAAATAGCTCCAAAGGGTACCAAAGTGTTAATGGAGAATACCACAGGGTACCGACCCATTTGACTAACGTTAGTAAAATTCGAGGACCTATTTGTCAATTTCCATAAATCAGGGACCAATCTGTCAGTGACCCAATAATTCGGGGACCAGTTTGGGAGTTTACTCTTTCTTTTATTCAAACCCACCTCGACACGCCCTATTTCTAACAGTTTTCAGCTAAGCATTTCCTCGAACACCTTACCTTCACTTCTCTTTTCTTCTCTCTGAATTTTCATTCATCTCTCTCATTCATTCCTCCATTAATCTTACATCGAATCTCTCAATTCATTACTTCTTCTTCTTCTTCGCCATGCGTCCAAGAATCACTCTCGTCGTCTTCCTCTTCGCTTTCTTGAACCCAAACCCCACGGCGGTTCTCGCCGCCGCCGCCTCCTTCGACTTCCCTTCTTTCACTCTCCGAAACTTCACTCTTCTCGGCGACGCCTTTCTCCGAAACGGCGTCGTCGGCCTCACCAGAGCCACCTCCGTCCCTTCTTCCTCCGTCGGCGCTGTAATTTACAACCAACCCATTTCTCTCTTCGACATTTCATCGAACACCTCGTCTTCATTCTCCACAAGATTCGATTTCTTCATCGATAACGTCAACCCAACCTCCTTCGCCGGCGGCGACGGCTTAGCTTTCTTTCTTTCTCCTGCCAACGCCACTACCGCCATCCCCGGCGGCGGGTATCTCGGTCTCGGCGACGAACCGGGACGGTTCGTCGCGGTCGAATTCGACACCAGACTCGACCCAAATCATGTGGGTTTGGATTTGGATTCTACTGTGTCTGTCAAGACTGTGTATCCAATCTTGCAGGGGATTGATTTGAAAAGTGGGAATTCGATCACGGCTTGGATTGATTACAAAAGCGACAAGAGGGTTCTGTTTGTTTCATTGAGTTATTCGATTTTCAAGCCTGAGAAGCCTATTCTTAGTGTTGATGTTGATTTGTCTGATCATTTCAAAGGTGAAAATATGTATGTGGGGTTTTCTGCTTCCACAGAGGGAAGCACTGAGCTTCATCAGATTGAGAATTGGAGCTTTCAGACTTTTGGGTTTCTTCCCAAATCACAACAACATCCTCACAGTGTTTCAGATAGTTCAGTCACAACAATGGGAAATCCCAAATCAGAAGATTCTTCTTCTTCTACAAAGAAGCATCATGACAGCAAGAGGATTCTTCTTGCAATTGCAGGCCCTGTGTTTTTCTGTTTGTTGTTCCTTTCAGTTTTGGGTTATATCTCTGTGAAGAAGAAAAAAAGGGGGGGTCTTGGAAAAAATAATAAAAGTTTATTGAAGACAGAGTTTGTGGCTTGCCCAAGGGAGTTTAGTTACAAAGAGTTGAAATTAGCCACAAGAGGGTTTCACCCAAGTAGGATCATAGGCTATGGATCATTTGGGACAGTTTACAAAGGCTTTTTCACATCTTCGGGAACCATTGCTGCAGTGAAAAAGTCAAGACATTCCTCATCACATGATCAAGGTGAAACAGAATTCCTAGCTGAATTATCCATTATAGCTGGTTTGAGACACAAGAATTTAGTTCAGCTTCAAGGTTGGTGTGTTGCGAAAGGCGAATTATTGCTTGTGTATGACTTCATGCCTTATGGAAGCCTAGACAAGATTCTCCATCAAGAATCTGAAGAACAAAAACATAACTTATTATCACTCAACTGGTCTCACAGGGTGAATATACTCATTGGGGTGGCTTCTGCTTTGAGTTATCTCCACCAAGAGTGTGAACAAAGAGTGATTCACAGAGACATCAAGACAGGAAACATATTACTCGACATGAATTTCAACCCGAGGCTCGGGGATTTCGGGTTGGCAAAGCTCATGGATCATGACAAATCCCCAGTTTCTACATTAACAGCAGGAACAATGGGATACCTTGCGCCTGAGTATCTTCAATACGGGAAAGCCACTGAGAAAACCGACGTGTTTAGCTATGGAGTCGTTGTGCTTGAAGTGGCATGTGGGAGGAGGCCAATTGAGAGAGACAATGAGAGGAATATGGTGAACTTGATTGATTGGGTTTGGAGACTTCACTCTCAAGGAAAGATCATTGAAGCAGCAGATAAGAGATTGAAGGATGAATTTGAAGAGGAAGAGATGAGAAAGATGTTGTTATTAGGATTGTGTTGTGCAAATCCAGATAGTAATGTGAGGCCTTCAATGAGAAGAGTGCTTCAAATTCTTGAAAATGAAGCAGAGATTCTTCATGTGCCTAAAGTGAAACCTACACTTAGTTTTTCTAGTGGAGTGTCTTGGAGTATTGAAGACATTGTTTCTGATGCTGATGAAGAGTTTCATGGTATACAGGACTTGTGTGAGATTAAGATTAACTGAAGTAGTAATTAGTTTCTGATGAACTGATTATATGATTTCATTTGATTCTTTTAGAGGGATTCGTTTAATTTGAACTTGTTGCTTGGTGTATAAGCTACACACGACTACACGGGGAAGCATATATAGATATTAGATAGAAAAGATGTATATTGTTATACTGAAATACTTGAGTTTTTTTGATATTGTCTTTTTTTTATGGATTTTTTAATATTGTTTCGTTTTATTTTTTTAAAAATAAAAACTTACTATTTGGTCTATGAATTTGTACTGAGTCAACAAATCGGTCATTGGATAATCGCAATATATGACTCAATTCTTGAAATATATTACAATCGTCAATGATTTAGTCCTTCAGTCCAATACAAGAATAGAAAAAATACAAATTTAGTACAAATGTAAGGACCAAATCATCACAAGGATTAATCATTGATAACTGAAATATTTTAGGGATTGATTTATTGATTTGGGATAAATTTAGGGACTAGATAATACATTTTCTCTTTGCACTGAGAAATTCCTTGAACAAAGAAAAATGAAAATTTTTCAAATTCTTAAACTTTTTATAACCTATCAATAGGATCACCATGGGGTTTTACAAACAGTGAAGGACCTCAACTTTCTATACAAAATGACAATAGAAGAACAAAAGAGTTTTTTGTTTTCATCAAAAGAATCACAGATAAAACAACACGAAACTAAAAATATGAGCACAAAACAATATTCTCTGATATTTAACAATGAAGACTTTTTGTTTTTTTCTTTCTTTCAAGGGAAAGCTTTTGAAGCATTTATAACTCACACTTTGAACAATTTGAACGTGGAAAAAAATAATGAAAATCTTGTCAAATCTTGAAGTTCTCTACAATAGGAGTCTTTATGGAGGTATAGAACATCATTTCACCTTCATCTTCCTAAATTGAAAATCTAGAGTTTTTTTTTTTTTTTATGGGAGAAAATCTAGAATTGGGTTTGCTAAAAAGGGAAGATTTTTTTTATGAAGCTTTATTCATCTCTCATCCATATGCGGTAACAAAAGCTTTAATACAATTCAAAAGAAAACTTCATTTTGGTCCTGCATGTTTACCTCAAATTTCCTTTTGGTCTCTATTATTTTCTTGTTCCGTTTTAGTCCTTAGTATTTTCCAACAGTTCCATTTTAGTTCATAATTATTGAATATGATCATATCTCTCTCGTTTTAACTCCAAATGCGAGTTGCTGTTGATGAGTTTTTCTTCTTTCCAAATGGGATCATCGACAAACAAAATAAAATCGAGTTCAAAAATAAACTTGAAAGTAGGTCTCTCAATTTATGAAGATGCTTATATTTCTCTCATTTCAAGTCTGCATTTGAACACTTCTGGAAAAAGAAATTTTTTTTTAATCAATTCAATCCTCTTTTAAGTATGGGTATATTTATATAAAAAAAAAAAAAAAAACTATA
>QANZ01044835.1:78677-137676 GCA_003254925.1 Chamaecrista fasciculata | reverse complement strand
ATCTCAATTTGGTCCCCTAACTTTTTTTGTTGCAATTTTGGTCCCCTAACTTTTGAAAGTGTCTCACTGTTGGTCCCAAGTGCACTTTTTCCATCCATTATCTGCCGTTAGTGCCGATCTAGCAGGCTGAGTTGGCTAATGACATGACAAATATGGGTGAAGTGGATTAAAAACTAACCATTATGCGGAGACGTTTTCATGACTTGGAAGTTCACTTAGGACCAATAGTGAGACGTTTTCAAGAGTTAGGGGACCAAAATTGCAACAAAAAAAGTTAGGGGACCAAATTGAGACCTTTGCGAAAGTTAGGGGACCAAAAGTGTACTTAAGCCATCAATTTATCATTATTGTTATATTTCATTTAATTACAATCAAAATTAATAAGACACAATAAATTCAATTTTAATTATTTCAATAATAATGACCTAACTAAGAAAAGTTTTCCATATACATATATCCATATTTACAAATATAGCAAAAGATTGGGTTGCAGGAATGATGTAAACCATTAATAATTAATATGTACTGAACCAGTTATACAAGTTATATTAATTGAAACGTTTCCTCATTGTCTTGATTTGATTGAAATAGAGATAAACTCATAAACGAATGAACATAATAAAAATCTTATCAATTGTGTAAAATTGACGCGAATCCAGTAATGATAAGATAAGATTATTAAATGACCTTAATAAACGTTTGATGCTTACATTTTTACGATGATGCTATGATGAACTAGTTTGTGATTAATTAAAGTTATAATAAATAAAAAATATAATTACAACACAAAAAAAAAAAAGAAAAACTTAAATAAAATTCTTTTTATCCTTGTTATAAAGTTTCTCTAATTATAATTTTATTTTCGTTCTTTTTCTTTAATAATTGGTTATACTAAAACTCTAAAAAAATATATTTAATATTTTTTTCTTTCATAATTAGTTATATATAAAATTTTTGACATGTATCACATGTTTATTAAAACGTTTCATAACAAAATATAAAAATTTTATCTAAATCTTACCTCTCAAATTAAAAACTGATTCAGGCCAAAAAAAAAAATTAAAAACTGATCAGAAAACACTTAGTGTATATATATATATATATTAATTAGTGACTTTGTATGTTTAAACTTTAAAGAGAAATATAAATATTATTTTTAAATTCTAAACTATAAATTTTTTTAAATTAATAGATGATTTTATCTTTTTATAATAATCAAATAAATTTAAAATAAAGAGAAGTTAATTAATTTTTTCTTTTTTTACTTAATTTAGACAACCAGAAGACCCAAAAAAAAGAGATAATATTATATTATATATATATTAAAAACTTACATAAAATTATTTATTTTATAGTTATTAAATTTATCATTAAAAATAATATTTTATGTAACAGTATAAATCATTATAATTAAAAAGGAAATTATTAAAAACATACCTTGATGATTGATGATGAATTTAGAGAATAATATATATAGGGATGGTGACAGAAGAAGAGAGAGCACACTCCCAACAAAACCAAAGACTGTCTTTATTTGGCATTCCTGGATTGTGCTCTCTCTCTTCTGTCAACACTCAACCACATCATCATCATCCATTATATATTATTAATTCAGCCTCATCTCCCATCCTACACACAATTAATTGATTAATTAATTAATTAATTAATATGCTAACATTTTTAATGATTTTAATATACATACATAATTAGAATTCACATTAAAACTTTTGATAACACCAATTCATTAATTTATCATCATTCCTCATCACTCAAATAAATATATATATATATATATAGAGAGAGAGGAATAATTTAGAGGTAAAGTACTATTTGGTACCTCCTTTTTCACACTTTGAACTATTTGGTCCCTGCATTTTTGAAATAGACTATTTGGTCTCTCAAAAATTAGAAATGTTAACTCGCGTTAGTCCCTGTATGCTAACTCCGTAATTAACAGTGATGACTTGGCGGTTAAATGCACATGTGGCACATTAAATGTCACATGTTTAATCATTTGGTCCGTTAATTTTAAAATTAAAATCTGAGTTGGCTCTATTTTTAAAATTGAACCATTTGGTCCCTCTTCTCCTATTTGGTCCTTCTCTTCTAGGTCATTCTTCAAGGAAGAGCTTAAGGAATTATTGGGTTCACAAATAGGTTGACATGGATGAGGTGAAGCAGGAGTTGCAGAAAGCTGAGTTTGATAAGTTGGAGAATGACCTAGAAGAGAAGGATCAAATAGGAGAAGAGGGACCAAATGGTTCAATTTTAAAAATAGAGCTAACTCAGATTTTAATTTTAAAATTAAGAGACCAAATAATTAAAAATGTGGCATTTAATGTGCCACATGTACATTTAACCGCCAAGTCATCACTGTTAATTACAGAGTTAGCATACAGGGACTAACGAGTTAACATTTTTAATTTTTGAGGGACCAAATAGTTCAAAGTGTGAAAAAGAATGGACCAAATAGTAACTTATCTCAATAATTTATTATTTGGTCTTTGAATTTATACCAAGTTAACTAGTCAGTCTCTAAATAATCAAAATATACTATTATATATTCAGTGAATTATTGCAATTGTCAATATATAATTTGGTCCCTATGTGAAATTCAAGAACTAAAAGTACAAATGGTGGCTTTATGTAGAGAACATGTAAATGGTTTATTTATTGTTCTGGTGTAACAAAAAAAAAAGGATTATTTACAGTTAAAATAATATGCCATTCTTTAAAAAACCAATATATATATATATATATCAGAGCTACATTTTAATTAGAAGCAAAATAATCTCATTTTAAAGTATAAGATGTTTTAATTTCTTTTTATTTAATTTTGCAACACCAATATTATTTAGATTCTATCATAGGTAAATTAGATGATGTTCATCATATAAATTAGTGTAGCTAGATTCTATCTTTGAGGATATTCTGGGACTGAAAATAAACATCATCCACAATCAATATATATCATCTATATAAGAAATCTCCTCGATCATATTGTTTTCGAAAAGAAAAGAAGAAAATGGTGCATGCATTCACAAACAAAGTCCAAAAGAAAAGAAAAGAATTATCACCGATCAAACTTGGTTCAAATAATAATAATAACAAGGTTAAAACCTCATTTTGATACTCAAACTGTGTGGAAAGTTTCATTTTGGTACTAAAACTATTTGTTGTTCTATTTTAGACCTCAAACTTTCACATTTGTTCTATTTTAGTATCCAAAATATGATTTTGTTGGATTTTCGCTATTATCTGGAGTTCTGGACAATTGAAATTGATTATTTCTTTTTTTACATGTCTTGAATGCTAATGAATGGAAATTAATTAATTAACATTCACATTAAAGTTTTGTTTTTTTTTTCTTAATCATAAATTAGAAATAAAAATTAATTACAAATTTATCTCAGCTCCAATTTTATGACTAAGAATGGAAATTGTTCTTTCTCTTTATCAACTCACTTATATATTATGACACATGATCAAAAGAGAGTTGATCCATCCCAATTATATATCCAAGTTAGAAATAACAGCAGAAATCATATTTTTGGGACTAAAATGAAACAAATGTGAAATTTTGAGGATCAAAATGGAACGAAAAATAGTTTTAGGATCAAAATGAAACTTACCCCATAGTTTGAGGACCAAAATGAGTATTTGACCTAATAATAATAATAATAAAAGCCGAGAACAAACTCACCTGCATACGTATATTCTTCATGTGTGATCTTTGGAGAAAATCTGTGATGAGTATGAGTGGAGATCGATGCTAATTGATCTGAGAGAAGGAAAAGTATAAAGGGGAATAATATATAATTAAACTGAAAAGGGGGAAAAAGGAAAAGGTTGAAGAAGAAGAAGGTGATGAAGAACTAGGTTGGTTTAGAGAGAGAGAGGGGAAGGGAGGAGAGAGAAACGTATAGACGAAAAACTCTATGTGATAGAAATGGAATATATGGATGGAGAGAGCAGAATATATGGCGGTTCTTATATACACAACAAAAAGAATTTATTGCATTTTTTTATTAAAATCTACAAAACTCCCATAAGATTTTTTTATTATTATCAAATTATGAGTTTTTCTCGTCTATTACTGTAACGATTTTGAATGAAAACTAATCTCATTTGAATCAAGAGTGAACAGTTATAATTATCTCTGAGTTTTAATTATGGTGAAAAAGTATAAAAAATTTCTTGAATTTTTTAATTTTGTGCAAAAATATATTTTTTCTTAAGATTTTTTTAAAAAAATAATAAATTCTTTTATAATTTTATGAGTGTTGTTACATTTTATCTTGATTCAAATTAAAATTATTTGTTGTTATGATTAATAGTTTCAAAAGAACAAATAATTTCTGAATTTTTTAATAAAAAATTTAATAAAGGAAATTATTTGTACAAAATTAAAAACTTAAAAATATTTTGTCAGTTTTCAAATTTTAAGGAATTGTTTTTATAGTACTAAAGTCTCAAACAATTTAATGTATTTTAATATTCTTCTTTGACTGGTTCATTGGTAACTCATTAGTTAGTTACTTATATGTTTGTGCATTTTGACTAATTTGTCCGTTCAATCAGTTAAATCAATCTTTTTTAAATTATTAAATATTAGGTTCATGTTATTTTTTTTCATTTAATGCATAAAAATATAAAATCAACAAATAAAAAATGTTTTTCAATTAAAAATTCTAACGGATCAGTTTTCTAAAAATCGTTCTAGGTCATAATTCAATTCGTTCCGAAAAAGATTGTAGTTGATCTAACCTCCGAAATGATTCAAAGGTCTAAATTGAGTCATCTTCACCTTCGAGTTCTAGTTCTAGTTCGATCCAATTTTCATAATATTGATCAAAATATATAAAAATAAAAATATTAATTAAAAAGAGGGAAAAATGTCCTGCTAAGAGCTCCAACTCTAAAGATTGTCATGTAATAGTAATAGTGATGGTGATGGATATGGGTCCGTTTGTTGCTTTGTGTTGTATTCATTTTTTAGTGTGTGACTTGACTTATTTTGTGACTTGTGAAGTGTGAACACACAAGAGACACAACCATGTTGTATCATGGGATCTAAATCCTTGACACGTTGTGGACATGCACAAATTACTCATCAAAACAAATACCTACAAATATTTAAAGTATGGATTCACTAAAGTATCTAAATTATGAAATTATGACCGTCCATTAAATCATTCCAAAGCAAAGTATAAGCCATCAATGATCATTATTCCATAATTTAAGTACTTTAGTGGATCCACACTTTAGCGAATCCACTCCCCAAATCTTCATGCTAAAAATATGGGAGAAGATGTGTTACAATATGACTTAGGTGAAGTATGTAGGTTATTTTATCTGAGTTGTCCATTTGAATGATTTTGTACTTCATCATTCATATGGACGGCTCAGATGAAATAATTCACATACTTCATCTGAACCATATTGTAGCGGATTTGTTTTCCAAAAATACATGCACACCCCTTATCTTTCTCTTTCTCTTTCAATCTTCTTTTTCAAGGGTAAATTATAGAAATAGTCCTTATAATTTAGCTTAGTTAAATTAGATACATTAGGGTTCAAAAAGTTGCAAATTGAAACTTGTAGTTTATAGCATTAACGTATTGAGGTCCTGTCGTTAAAAATTAACTGAAAATGACAGATGAAAAAATTATTTTAATCTCTAATGTTTGAACTTTGTTTGGTTTTGATCTTTAATTAGGGATTGAAATGAAATTTTAACTTATCATTTTCAATTAAATTTTAAAAATAGGGCCCCAGTAGGCTTAAAACCACAAGTCTCAATTTGTAACTTTTTGAATTACATAATATCATCGTCTAAATAAGCCAAATCATAAAAAAGTCTTTATGAGAATTTGAGTGTCGATATACCACGGTGAGATATACCTTTTATAATTTTGAGATTTGTGTCACAAATCTCAAAATTGTAAAAGACATATGAGAAACTTTAAGTTTAGGTGTCTCAGCATCATTGCCCTTTCTTAAATTCTTCACCATTGCTACATGCTGACTCTTCCAAATGCATTTCAAATTTACAGGTATCTTTTAAACCAAATTTTCAAATTTACAGTTAGTTATATTTATTTACACACTTACAACCCACATGTTGTGAATGCTATTATATGTACCCTCACTACTCACTTAATTCTCATCATGCCTAATGTTTGGAGAGACAAGAAAAACAAAAGACGTGATTCGATGAGAATGATATACAGATTCTCTGAAGTTCAGATTCTCTGAATTTTTGGTTTTCATTACAATTTTTTAAATGTTTTAGAGATCAACTAAATTAAAAATATTATAATGTAAAATTCTTGCTATTTTAGTGCTATGTGAGTGATACCATCTAAAAGATGGCATGTAAAAAAAAAAAAAAGAGTTTCAGAGAAAGAGAAGCTTTTTCGAAGACCAGGCTGAAATTGGCACCCAAGAGACAAGATTATGGAGTCAGTACTCAGTACAAAGCCACAAACACTTCCAAAACGAAAATAAATTATTATCTCTTATTTGCTTTGAAAATGAGCTGCAATTCCATTTATTTCGACCAAAACATTTATATTTATTACTTATATAAATATAACAAATATTATATATGATGTGATCCCTCAGAGAAAACCAAAATAATTTACTCAAAACTCAAAAGGTAATTTTGTCTATATTAGATAGATGCACTCATGCACATATTATACAAAAGACTAAACACAACTCCTCAAATTATAGATGACCACCTCAAATTTTTTATTCAATCTTCGAGCTTCATAGCTAACAACATGATAATAAACGAATTTAAAACAAACATCATATAACTCCATCAGAGTAGGGAATGAAATATAACATTAACAATTTAGCACACTGTGTACACAAAATCTTTAACATCATTATGCTACAAGCTGCACTAATCTGCATTATTGGTATCCAGTAACATCAATGGTTATGTATCTAGCAGCATTCAAAACAATAGTAACATCACCATTTTTCATGTTAACATCCTACAATATTTTGATTCAAGGGGCTTTCTTAATATACAAGCTTTGCAATCTACTAGCGACAGGAGCGAAGTATATGCAATATAGCACCACAATTGCCCTCAAAATTTGCCTGTTGAAGTTAGATATTGTACCTGAAAGTTATGTCAGAATCTGAAGCTTGTAGCTGGATGCAAAATTTGAATCCCTTTGACTCCTACGCTTGCTTTAAGAATCATCATCCATTCATCCTTGAAAAGAGGAAGTGCCAGAACTGACGATTTCGTTGGGGAGAGATTTCAAAATGCCTATTCTGGAAATGTGAAGTGTCAGAAGGAAAGTGCTTGATTTCAGTGCATAAGATGTTGCTTTCAGGAATTGAAGAGAAACAAACCAGCAGCAGTATTGGGAGTCATTTTTCAAAGTTTGTCACAGAAAGACAATCCAAACACTGAAGAGTAGCTTCCTGAAAGTTCATTTTATGACGCTCGTACCAACCGAGCTGCGAAGGAGCCATCCAGTGAATGTTTGACTGGGTTGGAAAAATAGAAGCCTTGGTCTGTCACGAAATCAGGTGGAACATATCTGTCTACAGAATCAATGTGGAAATCCTGACCAAGTGAACAATGAATGAGCATTTGAAAAATGAGAGTGAACAAATACTCAACTCCACAAAAAACTTGGTTACATGCTGCTTCTTTCAAATTTAATATTTGTGTTCAAATAGAAATTCAAGAGTGACTACTTAAGCCAAAAGAGGTTGCAGAGTCAAAGCACTCGATATTCCTCCTTTATCATATTGATTTTTACTGAACTTCAAATTTTCCTGTATAGCACATAGAGATTAATTTATCTAAAGAAGCCCAGCACCATGCTCGAAAGAAGGGCTTGGCACTTAGATCGCCTAGCAAGAGATATCATATAACTTCACAAAAGACACCCAAAATAAGGGACATTGTATAGCAAAAGATAGGCAAGTGGATCTGAAAACATCAAATAGAGTAGTTGAAGAATATTTCACATATAGTAATGAAACTTACTGGATGTCTCACGAGAAACGCAGCCACCCTCTCATCATTCTCTTCAGGATCTATGGAGCATGTACTGTATACTAACACGCCACCAGGGTTTACCAATCTATACATGAAGAAAAATATTACATGAGAGAAAATAATAGTGGATTGATCCTAAATATTTGGAATCAACTTCATGACTACCCACCATTATCTGAAATCATTAATTTAAAGCATTTACCGAACTAAAAATGGGTAATTTTCAAAACCAGAACTGACTTTCAAGAACAACCCAAACTGGCTTCCTAAATCAAAATTGAAGTCATAATTCCATATTCTTTGCCAGAGCATCTTAGAAAATTTAGAACACCTTCTAAGAAGTTCAATTTTAGTTGTTATTCTTAAGAAAAAAAAAAGATCATATCTTTACAAATCCATACACCTCGCATGAAGTAACAACACAAACAGATAATGACGAGAATTTTTTGCCTTACGTGGATGCAGCGTCCAGGAGCTCATCCTGTAATTTCTTTAGCTCTTCCATATCCTCCAGCCTCCTGTTCCATCGCAAGTCTGCTCTCTTCAAAAGCCAAGGATGAAAAACAGGTTTATGAACAAGAACTAAAAGAAAATCACACTAAAATTGGCAGCAAGCCGTGTAACAACAAGATGTTTAATATACCTTGGAAAGAACACCAAGTCCAGAGCAAGGAGCATCCAGCAAAACTTTATGGCATTTAAGTGGTTTGCTATCCTACAATTTCAGTGGAAGGAAAACTCATTATAAAGAAACAGATTCTAAGCATTTAAATACTGCAAGGTTAATAACTCACGGGTAATGTACGGAGATCAGCATGGATGGTGGTAATGACACCATCTAGTTGGTGTAGCTTTGCTGTCTCTTTAAGAATTCTCAATCTACCACGATTTACATCAACTGCATATACCATACCTGGAAACAAAAAGTTCTATCTTTTACCCTCAAACTTAACATCTCAGCAAGTCAGAAACTTTGAAAACTAACACTGACTGCCTGTCAGCTTATGTGAAGATCTGAGACTACCCCATCTAAGCCGATAGCATTTCATTTAGTCAGATATTATATTTTAGTATTGGACTTGGAGGCATGTAAAGAGATTATGCCAATTATTCTGGTTGCCAGGACCAAATCTAGCTTGGTGCAACATATTACAAGTTCCGTGGATGGATCTCTTTTATCAAGATATAAATAAAGAAAAAGATTATAAATGTTTGTAAGAGTTACTGAAGCAAAAGAAATACTCCATGATTTTTTTTTTTCTTGTGATCTTAACAATAATACCTTGGCCATTTAAAAGAGAGGCCATATACAGGGTCTTTCCACCAGGTGCAGCACAACAATCAACAATGGTTTCACCAGGCTGGGGATCTATAACAGAAACAATTAGACCTGCAATGGAAAATGTATAATCCATTGTATGAGGATATAGCCAGCAATGTAAGAATCATTTTAAAGAAAAGAAAACAAAAACTTGAAAATTTCTCTTTCTTAATTAACAATTTGTGACTTGTGAGACACGTATCCTTTCAGTAGAAAGGAAATTTTGTAGAAGGTTCAAATAACATCAGACATAAACTCCGTTTTAGGTAACTATTTCTAGTAGATCATCAGAGCAGAACTCCAAGTAAAACAAAATAAAATAAGGGGAAAGAAATTTATTGACATTATAGACATCCCATCTATGAGATCAGATGAAAACTTGACCTGCACTCTCATCCTGAACTGAACATAGACCCTTTTTAAGCAGGCCAGCGTGAATGATAATCTGAAACAAAATACTACAATTAGTCAAGAACTCAAGAGAGCAACTAGTATCCATAGGCATAGCTGATAATATCAGTAGACAAAAATGACTTCAATGCCTATAGTTTGATCCCCAAAAAGTGAGAGTGAGAGGACACCCGCAGCAGACTGCTGAGACAAAATTCACACTATTGCATAAAGCTGAAAGTACTTACGTTAGATCCCAAAATTAGAAATTATGCACGAGTGATAATATAGAGTCCAGCCCCATCAACTGAGTCTACTGGAAGCAAGAGATTTTCGTTCTTATCAATTCATGACTTGCTTCAGTTATTCCTATAACTTTCTCCCTATCTATCTACCTCTCCAGGTGTTCTCCTTTTATTAGTTTTTGGTTTCATAGAAAGTTATTAGCCCACTTAGAAAAGTTATAAAAACAGCCTTTTAATTAACTTATTGTTTAACTTTCATACCTGCAACCCAGTTTTGATACGAATGAATTCATCCAGATGCAATGAGAGCTTGTGCGGAACCTAAAGTTTAATAAAAGAGACTTAAGCTTGGAAATGACAAAGATTATACAGGGAGTATTAGGAGAGGTACTAGCATAATATACAGCTGTGCAACAAAGACATGATAGTCACATCCTTAGAGAAGGAATTCATTCAAAAGAAAAACAAAACAAAAAAAAAAGAAGGAAGCACAAATTCAGAATTTTATCAAGAAACATTAGAGTAAAACGATCATTTCAATTATTATAAGCAGAAGGTAGGACTAAGTTAGTCACGGGCATGATAGCACCTTCAATTCATTAAGCTGTGTCACTAGGTCGGCTCTTGAAAAACCTTTTGCTCGGTTTGCCCTGAAATCAGCAAAGTTAATAATTTAGAGTTAATATTCTTTATTTTCTCAGTAATATGTTTTACACTACTTTGGGAGTAGCAGATAAAACAGAAAGGAGCTTATTCACTAACCTTAAGCTGAAACTGGGTTCACTGTTGTTCCATATCATCAATTTGATGGCTTCTTCCTGCCCAAGATACTTTGTCCATCTTCTTACCATCCACTAGAAAAGAAGCAGTAAGACTAAAACTTAAACTGGTTTTCATCAGCAATTTCTCTAAAACAAATTTTCTAGCCCTATTTATATTGCTATTTTCATTGAGAATATATTCGTTTGGTTGGATATTAGATTCTTCATCATAATAACTAACATTTTGTGTTAAAAAAAATCCCTGGGATTAACTATTAACTTCAGTTGAATGGATGAAACAACTCAAGCTGTCATGAATTTTGATTTTCTTAAAGCTTCATGTACAACTTGATAACAAACAAAACAAGTGAAGATCATATACTGGTCCACTAAGAATGAAAGAAACTGGTATACAACATACGCAAACTATCTATTAAGCTTAAACAAACAGTTTCGAATTTTCTTTGTTGTAATATCTCTGCAGACATTTTTTGCCTACCAATTTCTGATTCTAGATTTTTCTGAATTAGAATTAGGAGAGAAGTATAAAGAAAGAGAAAACAGCTACAAACTTACAACTGGGTGAGAATACAAAGTAGCAAGAGCACGTGCTTGAGCGCGATCATCGCCCTCTACTTTGGGCAAAGGAAGAGATTCATTTTCCTGCAAGCCATATATTAGGGCATTTGATAAAATCGTCACAGCTCCCCCCTCATATAGTTACACCATATTTCTTGTAAAAGAGGAAGACCTTAAGCAACACAAGCTTACGGAGGATTCCATTGACCATGTTACCAGCACCAGGTCTGAGAGAAACTTTAGCAAGCCTGACATTCTGCATTCCATTTTACAGGTGCGTCAAAAGATTAAGGAAAAATAGAAAAGTAAAGTAAAAAAATGAAAAAAAATTTAAACATAGAAATACTAAGAGCAAAGCTAAAGGACTATATAGACAAAGTTTTAACATACAAACTTAGGTCAGACCTTAAAATATTTGAAGTAATAATAATATATAAGAATCAAAACCTATAAACTCCTAACTCATCATCAAACTGTTGCAAAGGGTCGCAATCACTAAAGCCATAAATATTTTCTTGAGTCAATCACAAAACTAACCAATAAAACTTTCTTTTACCACAAAAGTCTAATCTTAAGTCTGCAAATTGATTATTCAGTAAAATAAGATTCAGATTGAGTTCATCTATTACTGCTGGTGATGACATTGAGAGGAATTTCAGAGAGAAAATGTGTTTTTCTATTACTCTGTACATATGTTACATGGAAAGGGTATAGGATAAGCGCAAAGATAAATCCGAGCGACATTAACCTAAACTTATGCTAATCAAGTAACAACCTCAACTAATTCTCCTAAGAAACAATACACACGAATAAAATACCTCATCTACAACAGCATAATGTGGCATATCTAACTTGACAATCTCATAGAAGCCAATTCGTAGAATCTGAAAATAAACAAAGTACAAAGATCAGTAATCAGGTGCATAAAGAGTGAGAGACACCAAAATAAAGTCTATCGCACTCAGGCATGTTTCTGTGTTACCATTTGACAAGAATCACAGTTTCACCGACAAAATCTTTTTATTGAATTGGTGGTGAATTACACTAGAACCATAGTTTAAAATTTTCTTCCTTTTCTTTTTGTTATGTAACTACTTTATATATTTGATGACTAATGCAAACATGACTATAAGAAGTAAAGAGCATCAAATCACCTGTAAGAGTAGAGGTTCCATGCTAGATATATCTTTATCATGACTTATTGAACTAATCAAATGATCAAGATATCTTCTCCAACGGATAGTGCCTCCAACAATGTCTGTGACCTTTGTAATTCAAATCATAAAACAAGGAAAAAAATCAATTTACAGATTCATGAATGGTACAGGACATAAACGGAAGTTTATATTTAAAAACAATTAACCATCAAAGTTTAAATAAGCTCAAGCAGTTGGGCTTCAATCTAGGTGAAGATAAGAGACTTATTCCCATACACCACCTCCCCTATGAACAGTAATTTATTTAAATTTTGATTAAACAATAAAATTTATTTCCATTGACCATTACATCATTTAAAGTATAGCTCAGAAGATTCTAGTTATAATTAGTTATACATGTGTTATGTTATGATAGGATTGGTTAGAAATAACTTAAGTACTAACGTATGACTATAAATCATATATCCAAGTTCATTTTCTTGCTTTCTGGTCAATGTTTTCTGCTTCACTAACAAACTCTTTCATACTCTTACAGGAAGTTTAATTAATAGAAAGCAAAACTCGAAAAGGTTGGGCACAAAGAAATAGAAAAAAAAAAATGCAGTCTGTCCAGAATTTGAAGATCCTAAACTCTATCGTTTCATAGCAGGGGCTCTTCAGTACTGTACCATCACTAGACCATACATCCACTTCAGTGTCACCAAAGTGTATCACGATCAGTACATGCACAAACCGATGGTTGACCACTGGAAAGCTGTTATGAGAATTTTGAGTTACCTCTTGGGAATTTTGGATTTGTCTTTCACAAAGTCTAATGATCTTTGAGTGTTTTCATTTTGTGAGGTTGACACTGATGAGTGTCAGTCCACTACTGGATTCTGTATTCATTTTGGTCCCAACGTGATCACTTGGGGAACCAAGAAGCAAAGCATTGTCTCTTGGTTAGCCTACACAGTTGCTGGAATTAGTTGGTTGCTCTCTTCTTAAGGAGCTTCATATTACTATTCCTCCTCCTCTTGTTTACAGTGACAATTTAAGCACATTTATTCTCTCAGCCAATCCTATTTTACATACTCCAACAAAGCACATTGAGCCTGACAAACATTTTGTGCATATAAAAGTACCTATACAAGTTACTCATTTTCCAAGTCATGATCAGACTTCTAACTAAGCCTACTTCTTCCCCTCAGTATTCTTTAAGCAGACACAAACTCAGTTGCTCAGTCTCCCATTCTGAGTTTGAGGACGGATGTAAAGAATAACAAAGAAGATTATCTTGGAATATTCTAGTTATAACTAATTATAGACGTATAATGCGCACTATGCTAGGCTAATTTAGAATCTAAGAATGTTGAGACTGCTACCAATTTATAATCGCAGACAATATATCCAAGTTCATCCTCTTGCTTTCAGCTCAATATTATCTCTTTACCGCTCATACAGGAAGTTTAACTAATAGAAAAACAAAACTAGAAATGGTTGGGGACAAAAAGATAGGAAAAAGGAACCTAAAAAACACCAAAAGCACTAATTTCGTCCCCAAATTTTACACCAACATTCAATTTCGTCCCCAATCTTTTTTTGCGATCAATTCCGTCTCTTTGACTAACTTCTTTTAATAAATTAACAATAGACACCATTCTGCTTTTCAATCTAAGTTAGTATTTGATTATTTTTTTTTTATCAATTTTATATTACATATCATTAGCCACGTAAATTTTGTTAATATTTGGTTAAAGTAAGAGCAGAGGATAAAATCAACCAAAATGTGAAATATTGAGGATAAAATTGACAGTTAGTATAAAGTTTGGGGACAAATTAATGCTTTTGGCAAAAAAAAAAATAGTAATATGAAGTATGAACAGTTTGTAAAGCAGAGAATGGAGTGAAAGTTATAACCAGCCTGAGATCTTGATCATTTAATTCCCTGGTACGAAACCCAAGCGTTCTTTCAACATATGCCATCTCGTTCTCACCCGAACCTTTCCCTTTCTCATTGAGAAGGTCAGCAAAAGCACCACCAAGCTCTATCCTCATCAACCTAACCGCTGACACTACACATAGAAAATAAAATTGAAATCAAACCAATTAAAAAAATGGTACTATCAGCAAAGAGAGTGAGTGAATGAATGAATGTACCTGCTCTGTGAGGAGAAACCTCTAAATTCACTTTCCGGTTCTTGAGCAAGCGGTTAGCAGAACCTGAAGTTCCAACTTCGTTTTGGTCAATTTCAGTGATAGAGTAAAGACGAAAGAGAAATTCAGTAAACGGAGGAGTTTGAAGCTCGAAAATCGAAACCATTTTGAACAACATTTGTCAGCGAAATTGAAGTTACCTTTGGTGGTGGTGGCGGAAATGGATATGTTTGACGCATATGTGGTGTGACTGTGGACAAGAATCGAGGGTTTGGAAGAAGAAGAAGGAGAAATTATAGGGGATTTTGCAGGGAAAGGGAGGCTAACATATAGAAATTGCGCCATTGATGGATGATTAGCTTATGAGTCTTCACTCCAGTAGTTTTTGCAAACTTGTCATGTGGATTGATATGGTTATAGGGGATGAAATGTTACCCAAAGATACTCATGTACATGCTATAATATCAATTTTGGGTGAATTCAGGCGCACACACACACAAAAAAAAAAGGGGCAAAAGACCTCTTGTGCTACTAACTTTGGTGTCAATTTCAGTTATGTCATCGATGTTTGTTTTGTGTCAGTTATACCCTTAATATTTCATATTGTTGTCGATTATATCCTAACATCTAATTCTGGTGATTCAATTGTTGAATGGAATATAGATGGTCAGAGTGAATATCAAATTTTAGATACTTTGCAAAATATGACTATGTATGCTTCTGCTTGTAAAATAAAAGGTAATAGGGATAAATCTGTTGCTACAATGATCACCACTGGATTTACTGGTCAATTAAAAGGATGGTGGGATAATTATTTAGGAGATAATGATAAAGCTATGATTTTTAATTTTGTTAAACAAGAAGGAAATAGTGTTATTGAAGATATTACTGCTACTTTAATTTATGCAATTACAAAACATTTTGTAGGTGACCCTGTTAATTTTCAAGAAAGAGTTTCTGAACAATTGATGAATTTACGTTGTCCTACTATGTCTGATTTTAGTTGGTATAAGGATATGTTTTTAACAAAATTATTTTTAAGACCTGATTGTGCTCAAGATTTTTGGAAAGAACGTTTTATTGCTGGATTACCAAAATTATTTGCTGAAAGGGTTAGAGAATCTCTTAAAACAAAACTCAATACTAATACTGTTCCTTACACTCAAATCTCTTTTGGACAGTTAATTAATTTTATAACTATGGAAGGTTTAAATATTTGTAATGATTTAAAATTGCAGTTCAAGGTTGGGAAGGAAACTAGTGATAATAGAAGAGAATTAGGAAGTTTTTGCCAACAATATGGTTTTGAGAAATTACAGGCCCCTTCTTCTCGTCATAAAAAGAAAAGAGTCATTAAGCATTATTTTCCAAAAAAAGAAATTTTATAAGCATAAGAATTTTAGAAAACGCCCGTTTGAGTTCACAAAGAAAAAAGACAAAAGAAAATTTTCTTCTTCTCCTGCAAATGTTACTTGCTTTAAATGTGGAAGATTTGGTCATATGGCAAAAAATTGTAAAGTTTTAAAGAAAATTCATTTGCTGGACATAGATGATAAATATAAAGAAGGATTGAGAAGTCTTTTGTTTGTTGAAGATTATGTTTCCTCTGATGAATCTATTGATGAATCTGTTGATGATGATAATGATATTAATGCTATAGAATCCTCTTCTGTGTCTTCTGATGATGACAATAACACTTGTTTGGGTATTGGTTTATGTGATTGCTCTGCATGTACAAAGCATGTAAATGTTATTAGTAGAGATAAGTTTCAAGCTTTTATAGATGTTTTAGAGAAGATAGAAGACCAAGATATTAGAGCCGGATATGTGTCAAAATTAAAAGATTTAATCGATCATGAAGAGCATAGAATAGAAACTAGTGAAGTAAAGCCTTACAATTTTAAAGAAATAATGGGTAGATTTAGAGTTGAAAAACCTAATGTAACTGTTAGCGATTTACAAGAAGAAATTAGGAATATAAAGCAAGAAATTAATTGGCTAAAAGAAAAGAATAATACTTTAGAGTATTGTAAAAAGGAAATTCAAGAATTATTAGATAGAGGTTTAATTAGAGCTAGTAAATCACCTTCAAGTTGTTCTGCTTTTTATGTGTTTAATCAGGCTGAAAGAGAACGTGGAGCCCCTAGAATGGTAATAAATTATAAGCCCCTTAACAAGGTTCTTAGATGGATTAGATATCCACTCCCAAATAAAAAAGATTTAATTACTAGAATTCAGAAAGGTTCTATTTTTTCAAAAATTGATATGAAGTCAGGCTATTATCAAATTCAAATTGCTAAGGAAGATAAGTATAAGACTGCTTTTACTGTTCCTTTTGGTCATTATGAGTGGAATGTCATGCCATTTGGATTAAAAAATGCCCCTTCTGAATTTCAGCATATAATGAATGATATTTTTAATCCTTTCTCTGCTTTCATTATTGTGTACATCGATGATGTGTTAGTATTTTCTAATTCTATAGAACATCATTTTAAGCATTTAGATCAGTTTTATAACATTGTAAAAGAAAGTGGATTAGTTGTTTCTGCTAAGAAAATGAAATAATTTTTGACTAAGATTAGATTTCTAGGTTTTGAGATATATCAAGGAACCATCCAGCCCATCAGTAGATTTATAGAGTTTTCTAATAAGTTCCCGAATAAGATAATAGATAAAAATCAATTACAGAGATTCTTAGGATGTTTAAACTATGTCTCTGAATTTATTCCCAATCTTAAAATAATTTGTAAACCTTTATTCAGTAGGCTTCGTAAGAATCCCCCCGAATGGTCCAGTGAGATGACTCAAGTAGTTAGAAACCTTAAGCAAGTTGTAAATTCACTCTCATGTCTAGGAATTCCTGACCCAGAGGCCTTTATGATTATAGAGACGGATGCTTCAGATATAGGATTCGGCGGAATTTTAAAGCAAAAATTTTCACAAAAGGAACAAATTGTTAGATACCATTCTGGTACTTGGAATGAGGCCCGATCTAAATACAGTACTATTAAAAAGGAAATTCTTGCTATTGTTTTATGTATTACAAAGTTTCAGGAAGATGTTTTTAATAAGAAATTTTTGCTACAAGTTGATTGCAAAACTGCAAAAGATGTTTTACAAAAGGATGTTCAAAATCTAGTTTCAAAACATATTTTCGCCAGATGGCAAGCAATTTTAGCATGTTTTGATTTTGACATTGAACACATTAAAGGTTCTAAAAATGCTTTACCAGATTTTTTAACAAGAGAATTTTTATAAGGAAAGAGAGATGAGAGCTTCAGACAACAAACCAATTAGTGTCCAGAGAGAACAGAAATTGAGAAAGAATGACAAACGTCCCATAGAAAATTATGGGAAATTACTTCAGAACTCACCCAGCAGACAGTTTGCTGCTGGTAACTATCCCCCGTCTCCTTCTTCTTCTCCTAAACCCCTTTCTCCATCTCCTCCTCCTCCTAAAATGCCTTCTGCTTTAGTAAACCTTTCCACCCAGAATAGATTTTCTCCTCTGTCTCGTCCTTATAGTCAAGCTGTTGCAAATTTACCTCCCTCTCCTCTGCTGAAAACACTAGAAAAATCAGTTGAACTGTCCTCCTCTGTTGTGCAAGCCTCTCCTCTGGCTGCACAGTCCTCTCCTTCACATACTTCCCCTTACACTCAGAAAAGTGTTACTATTCCCATTACCGTTATTGAGTCTGAGTATGGTCAATGCAATGCCTCTCTCGGGCAAATTGCTGATAGAATTTTTCCGCTGAAAATGCATTTCATTCCAGAACCCTTTAAAACCAGAAAATGGTATGAAGCTATTCTTGTTGCAACAGAATCCATTGAGCTGGCCCATTTAGATAGAAATTCTAAAAAGCTTTCCTGTCCTGTTGATGATGAAGTTGCTGTTTCTAAATTTAAAATTCGAGTTTTAACTGTCGCTGATTGGGATAAGCACGTACTTACCCCCCAAGCTTTTCCTATTGAAATAACTCCTCCCAGTTTCACTTATTTTGATTACCAAGCTGCATGGTATAATTTTCTTTATCTCAGACCAGGTGCAAATCATTCGTGGTTTGTTTGGATTAGAAAAGGTCTAGACAAATTCCCGTTATGGTTTATTAAATGGTTTTATTATTTTGGTTTAACCCAAGATATCTTGCCCCCCTTTGCAAACCAAGCTTTCATAAATTTCAGACAAAATACCAATTTCCCGGCAGGAACCCGTCTTCTCCAGTTTACCATCAAATTCAGCATTACATGGATTTTTCATTGGAACTTTTGCTTTACAGAAGAACTTCCTTCTCCTTGTCCTAAGACTTTAGCAAGATCAATTTCTGTCAAGTGGTGGGAAAAATTCAACCCAGTTCTTTTATCTCCAGAGAAAATAACTTTATGGTTGCAGAATAATAATAACTCTCCCGGTTGCATCAAGCCCTCAGAAGAACATCAACAATTCTTGCTGACCAAGTCACAGGCTTTAGCAAATTTATCAAAAGCCAAGTCCGCTGAAGAGTTTCAAGATGCTTTAAAATCTCTTAATTCTGCTGTTTCAGACTATAATCACTTTGATGATGATAAAATATCAGAAGATGGTGGAGCAGACAATTACATCAGTCAATTCTACAATCTGTATGATCCGAATTCGCAGACACTGTTTGGTCACGAGCTGAATACTGCAAGGAATTTATCACGTACAATTTGATTAAAGTCCCATTTTCATGACAAGTTGACACATAAGCATGACACATAAGCTTTATCAAGTTGACACATTAGCATGTTGTGGGTGAGGTGGCATGGAACTGATAGCATGACACTTAGCCTTGTTGAAAGATGACACATGGAAGCCTTCACATGTTGACATGAACTCATGAGACATGATGGAGTCAAAGAAAGCATATGGAGCAAAGATTTTAGGCGTCACTTTTCATTAGAGTTGGAATTGTAATTTTTGTTTTTATGTCATCATTGCATGTCATAGATTCCCATAATCACCCCCTTCTCCCATATTCCCCATCATGCATGCATTAGCTTTCTCTTCCCACGGGCTTTTTGAGCAAAGTCCCTAGGGCCTATATATTTGCATGAGTGAGTAGAAGTAAGGCATCTTAGGTGTATGAGTGAAGGTTGTGTTTTGAGAGACTTTAGAGAGAGTGCAAAACGTGAGTTTCTTCATGTGTGTTGAGAGTTGTGAGCTTTATATTTTGAGTGTGCTTTCCCTTGTAAGAACTATGTTTGTATTTGCTTCTTCATCAAATTAAAGCAAGTTTGTTGTAAGTCTTCTTTTAATTAAATTTCTTCTTTATAAAGTTTATAATTTTAACATGATTGCTAGATATAATATACTAGGAGCTATTAGATTTTCTAAAATGCGTATTAATTTTATTTTTGATGATTTAAATATCCTTGAACAAGCCCTTTTAAATGATGATCTTAATGCTTTACAAGGCAAGCTATTTCATTTACCTCAATTTGTTGACCCTTTGAGAAAGCGTATTCAAATTAACATAATGATTCAATCTTTAGAGTTTGATAAAGATCTTTGCTACCTTAATTTAAACACCGCCATTAGACAATTATATCTCCTCTCCCGAGTCTAGTTTCTAGTCTCGTTCTCTCCTCTCTATATATATATGTATATATATGCTTATAATTTTATACCATAAATTCTATCATGGGCTAGTTGGATATTTTTTGGCCAAAAAAAAAGGCTAGTTGGATATTTAAGTGAGGCTAAAAATCTATTTTGGTCCCTAATATTTATCCTAAATTTTGTTTTGGTCCTTAATTATTTTTGTTTCTTCTTGATCCTTAATGCGTTTTTTTGTTCTATTTTGGTGATGTTTCTAAAAGCTTCACAATTGGTCACTAATTATTAAATATGGTCATATTTCTCTCGTTTTAAACTTGAACAAAATGAAATCAGAGCTATGGGTTAAATTTGATAAGTTCTTCCTTCGCTTAATTGATGTTGTCGGCAAATGATGTCAAATTGGACATGAAATCAGGCTAAAAAATGGGTCGCATGTTTCATGAATTCAGTCATATCTCTCTCGTTTCAAGTTTGAAAGCAACAAAATCAAAACTACAAATTACTTTTGACAAACTCTTTCTCTGTCTAATTGAGGTAGTTGGCAAATGATGTCAAATAGTACTCTGAAAGTGAGTTTGGTTAAAATATCCTTATTAGCTTTCAGAGTACTATTTGACCTAGTTTGCCTACTGCCCCAACTAAGTAGAGAAATAATTTGTCAGGAGTAATTTGTAAATCCAATTTTGTTGCATTCGGACTTGAAACGAGAGAGATATAGCCAAATTCATAAAACAAGTGGCCTATTTTCATGCCCCATTTGATATTGTTTGTCGATGACTCTGACGAAGTAAAGAAGGAACTCATTAATTTTAACTTATAGCTTTTATTTCATCGCATTTGAGTATGAAACGAGAGAAATATGACTTACTCAATAGTTAAAAACCAATTATAAAATTTTTAAGAAATATTAAGAACCAAAAAATAACAAAAAAAAATATTAGGGACGAAAATGAAACTTAAAATAAATATTACGAACTGAAATAGAGTTTTGACCTTTAAGTAAAATCTTAGGTGTTTGTCGATGACTCTGGTACTGTAAAAGACAAAAAGATGGCAGTATCATTATCTTGAGCAAAGTTGATCTTCCATTAAAACCAGTGTCTAGAGACTCGAGTCTATCTAGATCGGAGAGGACGATAAATACTTGAGAATTGAGATTACGAGGTGCATGTACAATGAATAGATTTCAGTAATTTCTTTTGGCCAAAAAAAAAAAAAATCTCTAATTTTTTTTCGATTTTCAAATGCGTATCCCTAACTTTTCCAACAATATCGACTCTAGTCTTTAGGGACCGAACTTGAGTCCTCTCACTTAAGATCAGGAATGATCATGGGTAGGGTACTATGATATCCGGACCCATACCCGGATGTGAGTGGGTATCAAAATCAATCCCCATACCTGCACCCAAACCTGGAAAAATTTTAAAATAAATTATTTTTTGTTAATATAAAATTTATATTTATCCAATTTTTTACATCCATAACTACTAAAATTGAAAAAATAAATCATAAATATGAATACATTAATAAAATATTTCAATATTTATAAAAACTTTAATATTTTTCAGTAAAAAGTGTTAAAAGTATTATATTTTTTATATATAAAAATATATTTATTATTACTAATGGGTATATGGGTAGGGTACGGGTAGGGTACCACCATACCCGAACCCGTACCCATTAAGGATGGGTACGGGTTTAGACCCATACCCAAGGGTAAATTTCAGGGTCCCCATTGGGTATGGGTATTTTGATCATCCCTACCTAGGATGCAGTTCGCCGACCACTACACCAAACCATTGTTGGTGAGATTTTTGTAATTTCGTTTTCAAAAAATTCAACATAGAGATATGAAGAGTAAATTAATAATTTAATTTTTGAAAGATTATTAAATTAATAATTTAATCCATAAAAAGATAAAATTATAGTTTAATTTTGAAAGAATCAAATGATATATTCTTTTAATCTATGAAAGAATTAAATGATATGTTTTTAAAATTTAATCTATAAAAAAGATTAAAAGATATTTTATTTAATGTTTTATAAATAAAATTGTATATTTCAAATTTTCAATATGATAATATTTTAAAGACTAATAAATTGTTAATTCACTTAAATAAAGAATATCTCCAATTCTATTTGCTTGCAAGTTCCAACTCCCAATTCTTATCACAGCCTGGCTTTGAACAAAATTCAGTTATCAATCAGTCCAAGTTCCAAAATACCATTCCTTCCTACAATCCATGGAATATTTAGTAAAAAATAGAATTGGACAAAATTTTAAAAGATCTTTTCCCCCCATATGCTATGTTTTAGGCATTAATTAAAATGAATAAGAAATACCAACAGGAGATATATCTAATAGAAGAAGCTTACAAAGTAGTGAATAAGCTCAAATCTTAATTAGAAAAAGTTGTTGATCATATTTAGTGTCTGATTCAAATTGAATTAATTCTCAAGAGAGTGTATATGTAAAAAAGTTTTTTTTTTTTAAAAAAGAACCTTACAAAAAGAAAAAAAATGGGTTAAACTTTATATTGTATCCTAATTTTTTACAGTCCTTTTTGGTCTTTTACAAAAGGAAAATTAGAAACAAATATATATTAAACCTCAAATTGGTTCTATATACTTTGTCAAAAAAAAAAAAATTGGTTCTATATATATGGGGTAAATTTTAAATTGGTCTTAAATATTTTAGTTATTTCAAATTGGTCTCAATTTAACGGTTTCAACTGAACAAACAAATTATTTTTCAAAAGTTAACAAATAGTTTCGAGATCAACATATTTAGACTTGAAATAAATTAAAATCTTCTCCCGATGTTTGAGACCAATTTGAAATAAATAAAATATTTAGGATTAATTTAAAATTTATCCTACATATTTAGGACCAGTTTGAGATTTGGACCTGTATATAAATATCATAGTGTTATCTAGGAAGTATGGACACTTTATTTTGAAGGCGTGTCGCCGTGTCAGACACGTGTCAGTGTCCGACACTCGTATGACACCGACACGACACATATCTATAAATTTTAGAATATAAATCAATTTTTTATAAGTTTAACATGATAGGCAAGAGAAAATAATAATAGATATGACATATATTATGAATAAAAATTGTAATTTTTAATTTTTTCATTAAAAATTATGAATATTTAACTATTTATATATATAAATATATGCCGTGTCGTGTCGCGTAATTTTGAGAGTTTGACGTGTCGCTGTGTCCGTGTCCATATCGTGTCTCGTATCCGTGTCAGTGTCCATATGCTTGATAGAGTGTTATTGAGAGATTCTTAAATTTCTATAAAGTTGTAAACTGATATGCACAGGTTGCACACAGAGGTGAGCACCAAGACGTCTCACCTTTCAAGAAAAGAAAATAAAGGCGACGTTTAAGCATGTTGAACATTACCGTTTGCCAGCTCATCAATTCCGTTATTTTTTAACCCTCCTCGATATCCTGTCTCCTACTCATCTCCATTCTTCACGAGGTCAAAAATTTATTTTGGTCCCTGATGTTTATTTAAAGTTTTGTTTTGATCTCCAATATTCTTTTCGTTCCATTTTAGTCTTTAATGTTTTCTAAAAGTCTCATTATTAGTCATTATCTATCAAATATGATCATATCTTTCTTATTTCAAACCCGAATTCAATCAAATCAAAACTACAGGTTAGATTTAATGAGTTCTTTATTTGCATAATGATAAACGATATCAAATTGAACATAAATTTGGGCCTAAAAATAGGTTGAATGTTTCATAAATTTGATCATATCTCTCTCTCGTTTCAAATCCAAATGCATTGGAATTAGAGTTATAAGTTACTCTTGACGAGTTTTTTCTTTTATTAATTAAGACCGTTGACAAATGAGGTAAAATAGACCTCCAAAAGTTAATGTAGATGTTTTGACCAAACTCATTTTCAAAGTATTATTTGACCTTGTTTGCCAACATTCCCAACTGAATAGAGAAAGAATTTTTTTAGAGTAATTTTCAATTCCGATTTTGTTGCATTCAGACTTGAATCGAGAGAGATATGACGAAATTCATTAAACAAACAATCCATTTTCGAGCCTTATTTCATGTCTGACTTGACATCGTTTGTTGGTGACTCAAACTAAGCAAAGAATAAACTCATTAAATTAAACCCATAGCTATTATTTAATTGCATTCGAGTTTGAAACAAAAAAGATATGACCATATTCAATAGTAATGACCAATGATGAAACTTTTAAGAAATATTAAAGACTAAAAGAGAATAAGAAAAACTTTAGGGACCAAAATAGATATTTGACCTTCTTCAGGATGTTCGCCCTCAAGCGTAAACGGCATATTCCCATCTTTCCGTTATCGTTTGATGACCCTAACGACGCTCTCGTAACGCCGTTTACCTTCGTTAGTACAAAGGCCCATTTCTGGCCCAACTTACACAAAGTATTTATCACCCATCACAGCTTCCTTTCTCTCTCTAGCTCTTCATTTCTCTCTCTCCTCTCTCTCTCTCTCTCTCTCCTCTTTCTGTGAATTTTCTTCCTTTTTTTTCCTTTGTTTACTTTTCTTATAAATTCTCATTTCGCACTGATTTTTCCTTCACCGGAAAAGCTTTTTCTCTCCAGGATTGATGTCGGTATGTGGAATTTTTCCTCTCTCTCATTTTTTTCCGCTCTTCTTGTGGATGTATTTTACTGGGTTGATATGATTTTCTTTCTGATCATTGCATTTTGTATCTGCTTCACGATTATTCCTGATCGATGATGATTTCGTGCTTTAGTTTTTGAATAGTTTGCTTATGTTTTCCGTTCCTGTGTCTAAGATGCCTTTTATTCGTTTTCGATAATCGACGATGTTTTGATTTATTTTTAGGCTCGATATCTGGATTTCCGTGATATGATCCTTCCTTTATTATTTGAATTTTCGTTTGAAGCCGTCTATGATCAGCTTTAAATTGTATTTTAGTTTTTGGATTGGTGCGGATGAGGTTGAATATGTAACTTCCTTGGCTGTTGAAGCTGCTTTTATTTTGTTCTGAACCGAATTTCTTATTCTATCGTATTGCAACATTATTGTGTGATTGAAGAAGCGCGCTATTAAATTCTCCTTTATGCCTAAGATTTAAAAGATTTTCTCCTTATTGGTTATAATCTTGAGAAGTTCTACTAGTTTGTACGAGGGACTCTATTTTGACAAGAGTATTGATCTAATGTAAGTATGTAACTATATGGCAGATTGTGGTTTCTAGTGACAAGCGAGTTCCTCATTTTTATTAGCTTTTTTTTTTTTAATTAAATTCTAAAGTGACAGAACAAACTATTCCTTGGATGCTGCTCTTCAGCACATATGGAAGTCAAGTTAATAGGCGATTGTTGTTTACATTATTGTTGTTCGGTGGCAATTGGCGTTTATGGAAGTCAAACGAAATATTCCGTTTAATCCTAAGACTACTGTTTATAGGACCACCATATGTTTTGGTTGTTTTGATTGCCACAATTATAGACAAATTTTCCTCCTTCCTAGTTTGGACTTTGAGTTTTTCCTGCCAATTTCTCTTCGTTATTTGTGGGTGGTATCTACAGTTCTTATACGGTCAAATTTGGATTCAAATTTCAACATGCCCTTTTTTCTACTGTTGCCTCCGTAGCATTTTTGTCTTTAAAATGAAAATGGTAGTTCTGATGTTTTGACTTTACTTTTCTTGCTTAAATCTAAAATCTCATTTACAACAAGAAATTATCTCATTTAAAAAAAAAAAGAAATTATAGAACCTTAATTTGTTCTGGACTGACGAGGATGGTTGCTTTAATTTGGAGATCATTGAGTTGAGTTATCACAGTTTTGTTAATAAACTTCGGATTTTCTGTGTTAGTGGTTTCCAAAATGTGTGGCTGGACAACATTTCTTTCTTAAAGTTTCAACTTGAGTGAATTCTTGAGACAGGAATTTTTTAGGATAATTTTTCTCTAAAATTTATGGTCATGCTGTCTTGCTCATGCAAAACTTGTGAGAGATCGTAGCTCTAGAACAAACATTTAATTTTCCTTGGCTTAGTTTACCTTTCAAAAGTGTCTTGTTGCTTTTGTGTTATAGAAAAAAATCAACTGGCGCTGGACAGAAATTTTAGCTAAGAAAGTTATTTTAGATTGATTGAGATAGGAAGCTACTTGTTTTGAAGACTTCTTTCCCCATAAGTAGGTTGGAACATTTTTAATCTGTTTTTTTATTTTTCAATAGAATAACGATGTCTTTATGAATAAATTTTATGATCAATTACTCATGAATTATGATTACCTTGGCTCATTCTGCACTGCAGAGAAAAAGAATTAAATGGTGATAACTTTTTTTTTTTTTTTTAACATATATAAATTAGCTCCTTCCATCAATTATTAATAAGGAAGCTTTTTGTGATAGGCATATATTTATGCTAATTTAGTCCTTTTTATTCAGTTTGTCGCACTTAACAAATAGTTATATATATATATATATATATATGTTATATATACATTTTGGCTCATATCTAGTTATTTTTGTACTTTCAAGTGCCTAATTTGACAGCAGGTTTCCTTGCCAATAATTATTATTATATCAAGAAAGATTTCAATTTATTGGGTGTGTAAGCTTAATACGGAATTATGTTTTGCTTTTGGACTCTTTTATACAACACTTATTAATCTGCTTATCTCACAGGAAAAGGGTCGGCCTCTACCAAAATTTGGTGAATGGGATGTCAACGATCCTGCCTCAGCTGAAGGATTCACAGTGATCTTTAACAAGGCCAGGGATGAAAAAAAGACAGGTGGCAAACCTGAGTCACCAGGAAAGGCTGATCCTCAAAGCAGGCCTGCTGTAGATCCTGGCAAAGCTCCTAGTGTAAGATCTTCTTGATTGATTCCTACTCTCTATAACCAATTATCAGGCACACACTAACACACACAGATTGATGTTTTATTTTTCTTAGGAGTATGTTTTTAAATTTATTCTATTCTAACCAGTGAACAGGATATATTTTGCCCTTCTGAGGAGGCCAATTTGGTTAGATCAAATGTTTTAAGCTTACCCAAAGGCTATATTTGCACTTTCATGTGTATGTATGCCTGTGTTGAGAAACAAGGTAGTGGTCATAGGTGACTTTTTGTATGTTTTGACAGAGAAGAAAGTCAGCACCCAAGCCTTTGCCAACTGGATCCAAGCCCTGTTGGTGAAATAGTGATTATAATCTCTACTTAGTTTTGTTTCATTGGTACAGTTCATAACTACAGTAGATCTCTAGCTTTTACCCTTTCGTTGAGGATAGCTACAGGATTTTTTTTGCAATTGAATTTAAGATACAATTACGGCCCTTATGATAATCTGAGGTTGGGATGAAGGTGAAATGGTTGGTGTCAAAATCCATTAGAAAAGCAGGAGAGACAGTTTTGTCTATTTGACTTAGTTCCCCCTTGAGAAGTCCGGTGAATTGGTAAACCCACTATTGTTGTCTATTTGTTTGGTTGATCTAGCTCGTAGGTCAATTTTGGGGGATTCAGGCGGAGCGGAGGGGGATCGATTCATTTTCATGTTATTCTAGCTGATTTTGAAAGAGTTTAGACTTCTTTAGATGATACATAAACAAAAGACCTCATTTTGGTTTCTGAACTATAGGGTGAATTTCATTTTGGTCCCTAAACTATTTTTGGTTCCTTTTTGATCTTCAAACTTTTTCATTTGTTTTGCTGTTAGTTCAAAACATGATTATGTCTGGCTTCTGCCGTTATCTTTGATCTGGACAGTTGAAATGAATACTTTATCTCTTATACATGTCTTAATAAGTGAGCTGGCAAAGTGAAAAAAGATAAGCAATCATTTTTCTTAGTCATAGACTGGAAATTAATTTGTGGTTGATTTTTCTTTTTTTAGAAGGAAGATATTTCTTTCTCTTTGCCCAACTCACTTTTAAGGATATATGAAAATTAAATTGTACAGGTGAGATATCCACTGAAAGATAATGGCAGAAACCAAATGAAATCATGATTGAGGCTAACAGTTGAACAAATGAAAAAGTTTAAGAACCAAATCAGAACAGAAAAATAGTTTAAGGACCAAAGCGGAATTTACCCTATAGGTCAGGGACAACAATAAGATTTTGACCAAAGGGAAAAAAAGAAAAGAAAAGAAGCAACTATTTAACAAGCTGCCGCATCATGTACTCACCTATTCCCCCTGTTGAATTATTGTGTTTTGATTTTCAGAAAAAATGGTTCTGCTGCATGCAACCTCCTGCAGAGTCATAGCAATGGTTGCTCCCGGTGTAAAAGTTTGAACAGAAGAACATATTTTATGTGGTACTGAATTCTGCTCCACCCTTAAATTATCTCAAAAGATAGGAGATGTAGAGCCAAAACTGAATTCTGCTTGGAGTATAGATTATGTGCTGTTGTAATACTGAGTTACAATTGGGGGTGGGGGAGCAAACAAGACAAACTCTACTATTATTATTATTATTATTATCATCATTATTATTTGTATCTATGTGTATCAATGTTGTGGTTTTTATTGTTATTAGAACACCCCAGATTGCCTTCCTGTTTTGCCTCGTTTTGTGCTTTTTATGAGCTATAGAGAGCTCTTTACCTGTCGCTTCTTTGTTTGATTTATATTGTCAAGCCAGATCTTTATATTCTATTTTATCATCTCATTTTATTATTCCCTTTTATTTTTATGTTGCCTTCATTAAGTTAAGCCTACCATTTTATATGATGCTCATTTATCATTATCGGTTGTCATTAGCTGTCTTCCTTTCCCACTTCTAACTCTTGTTTCAAACTAGGGGAGGGAGAAGAATTGTATTTATACATATATTTAATTGCTAACAAATTAAAAGGATATTTTAGTTGAGATATTTTAAAATGACAAGCTTATTCAAATACATATTTAAAAGGGGCCAAGCAACCTACCTGTCATGTATGTACATGGTATATACTCATCCAAATTATCATCCCTATAAATAGGTACTCATCGGGTGAACAATCCAAAAAGTTCAAAAAAGAAATGTACCAGACCAATAAATTCTGTACTGTCGGATATCATATAGGATATCATATAGGATACAGTAGTGAAAAATTAAAAATTATCAAATATTAAATGAATATCATAGTGAATGGATACAGATATTATTTCAATTATCCGATATTTATCTGAAATGAATAGATAGTTAGAATTTTCAGTACCCAATACCCTTATAAAATGAATATATATATATATATATATATTTTATTACATTTTTAATAATTTTATTATATTCAACAGATATTAAGTACTGTATATAAAATACCATATTCTATATTTATTATTTTTTAGATATCCTTAATTTTTAAGTATTTGTAGAATATTAGATATCAAAGAGTATTAATTTATCGGATAGAGATTGAGTACGAAAATAGATAAGATTAACGGAAACTAATAAAATTAATGGGTGTCTTACCTGTTGCCATGTGTACCTAGCAATTTGGATCTCTTGTAATATTTGTATAAATTCATACAACATGAGACCAAGTAAAGCTTAGATTTAAAGTCTTGGAAGACTCGATGGGCCTGTAGGTACTAAGCCTTCATTAGCTATTGGGCCTTGTTATGTAAAACGGGGGAAAATAGAAAAGCTTTGTGCCTATAGTTTCAAAGTTCTATTGTCCCCTCCAATTTTTTTCGTGAACATGATTTTTCACTCTGCTTTGCTTTCATAGTTTCATGTGTTGTTCCCCTTAACCTGTGCATTTGAGGACTCTCGTCACTGCAGAAAGAAATTAGGGTTCAAACTTCAAACTTTGAACACTCATTGGGCTGTTGCTGCTTAGCGACGGTGGCCCTTCCACTCTTAGGTATAATTTTTCGGTCTTTTTCTCCTTTAAAGAGGATTTTTCTTCCACTCAAGGAGTTTCTTTTTTTCTAATATTAGGAAAGACTTTTCTCCATTTCATAATTAACCAAAATGACATATACAATATTTTATAAGATTTATTTACTTTACAGTACAACATTGGCAAAATGATGTAACTTTTTAAGAAAACCTCAATCAAAATACAATAACTGAAGAATGACCATTTAGTGAATAAAACACATGCACTTAAAGCCAATAATGCTGACCATTTAAGTGCAAGCACACATGGAAAAAAAAAGGTGTTAGTGATTAAAATAAGACATTCGGATGCACTGATAGCATCAAGGAAACCTAAATCAAGTACATTTTACCTTGTTTCTTTGATAACAAAAACTTGTATAACATACGCAGGGCACAATATATATATAAAATAACGGTATGATGAATGCTTCAATGTGATACATGGGAGATGAGTGCTTCCCTTACTTGGTACCACTTGCATTAAGTGATTTTATCCTTCAATGTCTTGCCAAGAAAAAAAAAGGAAGCATGAGTGCGAGTGAACACATAAAGTGAACACATACTAGTATGTAATGTTTTTATGAATGGAATAAAGTGAGCATTATTTTCCCCCCTGTTCTCTCGTCTCTTCCAAATACCAAAATAAATTTCTTACAGCAAATTAATGCATGCACAACCTAACATATGATTCTCTAATATATGGCTTTGAACAAGACAAATGCAGCCAAAGCCAAAGCTGTAGATTTAATGGCAACAAAAGAAGGCAATCTACCCTTATCCTTCCTAAAGAAAAGGGCTTGATATATTGGGATATTGATGATAACCAAAACCCCACATAAAATAACTTGTAACACCATTCTCTCAATAATACCTATACTCTTAAATATTATTGCACCCAGAAAGCAAAACAAATTGAGCAAAGCAAGTGTTGCTAAAATAGTGAACATGGGAGATGAGTTTCCAAACTCCATGATTTCTTTCTTGAAACGCTCAGAGACTTCATCATCTGCCACTTTAGTTGTGATTGTGAAGCCTGAGTCTGATGAAAACCCAAGAAGATTCAACATGTTGTCTATGAAAGAAAAAAGGTAAGAACTTGATCTCTTATACAACCAAATTCTTTGTTCATTCCACCATCCTTTGATTGTGCCACCACAACTTAAGAACTCATATATACAATATATGGTTTCCCCAAGTATTACATATGCAAAGGGTATGAACCACGGGCTTGAAACCTGATCAAATCCACCAACCACATCATATACTTTAATTTTTCCTCATCATATACATACTTAAGTAAATATTATTTTAAAATTTAAAATCATAATGGGTATAAAATATTCTTAAAATAAAGATTAAACTAGAAATTTGGTCTTTGAAAGATTGTCGGATTAACAACTCGGTCTCTGAAAGATTAAAATGGTATATTATTTAGTTTATAAAAAGGGCTAATCAGTATAACATTTTGATCTTTCAAGGATTGAACTGTATATTCCAATATTTTAAGGACCGAGTTGTCAGCTCGTAAATTTTTTAAGGACCAAATTATTAGTTTACTCTATATAGAAACTTTAGTCATGCATGCATGCATGATGGCAGTAGGGAGATGAGACATATTACATACCTCAGGAAACAAGGGAATGCCCTTGAGGAGACAGAGTGAAGGGATGGTGGAATAAAAGAGTGTTGGCAAACTGTTAGCTGCCCATAAGTTATAGGACAAGTATCCCATTTGGAGGCCTAAACTGATTTTGCCATAAGCAAACCAAGCAGGACTATACTTTGACAACAATATCTGAAATTGACCTTCTGACCATCTCTTGTGTTGGACCAATGTTTCTTGCAATGTGGATGGAGCCACTCCTAAGAATGCCTTCCTTGATGGGTTATAATACACTGATTTCCATCCTTTGCTTTGAATAGATAGTCCTGTTATCACATCCTCCACAGCACACCCATATAATAACCCCATCTATACAATAATCAACAATTTAAATTAGTATATCATTTTGATTTTTTAGAGATTAAAAAGTATACAATTTTGATCTTTCATAGTCAAATCTAATTTTAATCATTTAAGGACTGAGTTGCCAGCTCAGTGATTTTTCAGGCACCAAATTGTTAGTTTACTCTAACTATATATTTACTCTTAGAGTAAAATAACAATTTGATCCATCAACGATCACCGAGCTGACAACTGAGTCCCTGAAAAATTGAAATACATAGTTTAGTCCCTAAAAGATCAAAACAATACATTTATTAATCCTTTTCATGTACTAATTAATATACTGTTTTAATTTTTCAGAGACTAAAAGTTATACCATTTTAATTTTTCAGGGACTAAATTATATATTTCAATCTTTTAAAGATTTAACTGTTAATTTACTATTACTAAGTACCTCTGTTCCCCAGAGTGTGTTTTGTTCGTAGGTGGAACTTGCAAGAGGCTTTGATTCTTGTTCTAATTGAAGCAAGCTTGCTTCTTCCATGGACAGATCATCTTCTTCTTCCTTGCTGGAACTCCACTCATCTATAAGAAGATTCTTGTGTTGATCACTGAACTTCCTCCCACACAGAACATCTCTCCTGTGAAAGCACCCAGTTCCAATGTACAATGGCCCACCATAACCATCCACACCATGGAATTCCAGCTTCATATACATATACACAAGTACTTTAGACTTAGACCAAAATATAGTTTATAATGCATTTTTGGTCTCATGTACTTTGTTCAGGTCTCAATTTGGTCTTGTATAAGTTTTTATTGCACTTTTGGTCTCATATTTTTTAGTCAGGTGTAGAATTGGCTCCCATATCTTTTTTGTTACAAATTTGGTCTCATATCTTGGCAAAAAGTTCGACCTTTAGTCCCACAATGTGGAGCCTTTTGCAAAGATAAGAGACCAATTCTACAACTTGATCAAAAGATATCAGAATAATTTTATATAACCTAACCAAAAGATATGAGACCAAAAGTGAAAGAAAAGAAAATATACATGCATACAGCCATACAAACCTAATTGAGACCTCAACTAAAGATATAAGACCAAACGTGCAACAAAAAATTAAAATATAGGGACCAAATTGAGACTTGAACAAAAGATATAGGACTAAAAAAGTATATATATGATTGTTTTTTTTTTTTCTGTTATAGTAAAGTTTAAAAGAGTTGGATCTCAGAAACTCACTGAGTATAGAGCATATCTCTAAACTCATTAAACCGATATAAAGATACTTCTAAATTGTCTATCAAATAAATTAAAGTCATCACATAAGCATTAGGACTTTATCTCACAACCTTGCATGTGCATTATGGCTAACCCAAGTGTACCAAACCTTTGGGCAGATATATATATATATATATATTAATAAAATTTATTATTTAATTCTTGAATATATACCGAGTCAACAAATCAATATTTGAATAACCAAAATATATGATTTAGCCTTTGAAATATTTCAATTGTCAATAATTTGATCTTTTTAGACAATTTGATCCCTAAATTTAAATTGATTTTTGTAATTTTTTTTATCCCCAAATTTATACCAGATAAATACTTTTTTGGTCCCTGGTCAGTTTCTATTGATTTTTTTTTTATTGTTTTTTGAATTTGATGCAGGGATCAAATTGTTGGCAAGTGCAATAAGGACCGAGTCATATCCTTTGACTATTTTTTTTTGGGTAAATTACATAAAAGGGNTTTCCATCATCATCATCAACAAAAAAAATCATTTTATTCATAATAAAAACCCTAATTCATCATCTAATACAACAAAAACACCACACTCCACAACGTTAGTGTAACCTCAAAAATGACGCCGCATCAATTGACCCCATTATAAACACATTCATGGCCACACACAATGACGGAACCCACGGCACTGACGGCGTCCCCCAAATCTTCGGCTTCCTCGCTTCTTTCACCGTCAATTGAAGCCCTAGCGTTGCAAAAGAAAAGACCAAACGGGCATCATAAGCGGCCGACCCGACGGAGGAACAAACGATTAGGGTTATGAATCTGACGAGTTTGTTGAGGTGGTGGGGGAGGTTTCGCCGAAGACGTAGTAACGGCAGACTAAGAGGGCGAGGGCGAGGGCGACGAGGGAGAAGATGAAGAGGAGATTGGCGAGGACGTCGTGGCTTGTGAAGAATGCGACGATGGAATGCCAGGAAGAAGGAAGGAATCTTGTTTTTATTTATTTTTGGGTGAAATCAAATTAAATCCCCAATTTTATTTTTTTTCTTACATTTTGATCATATTATAAAAGGAAAAGGATCTTAATGTAAAAGAATAAAATTTTGAGAGATTAAGATTACAAAATAGCCCCCAAAAAGTCAATTTCCGTTATATTAGGGAGTGAAACGCATAAAAATTAATAGTTAGGGTCTTAAAATAGTATTTTAGCTAAGATTTCTGTTAAATTTTGGACAGAAATATACCTCAGGACCCTTTTTGTTAACGGAGCAAACCACAGACCCCCTATTTGACACTTTTTAAACCACAGGACCCTATCTGAAAATGGGCCAAACCACAGGACCCTTTTATGTAATTTACCCTTTTTTTTTTGGCCAATTCGACCCAAAAAAAAAAAATATCCTTTGACTATTTAGGAACTAATTCGTTAACTCGACCCAAATTCAAAAATCAAGTAGGTTTTCTGAAGCTACATACATCTTTGTGATTTGGTTGAATTATTACTGATGGTAGATATGTGAATTAATTACTCACCTCAGTTATAACTCGCAGTTCGCTCCCATATAAGTCGTTCTTAGTGACACCCACAAAGATTTGTGGATATTGCACATAAGCAATTTCATGGCCTTTCTGTTCATCCATGAAGAAACAAAGTGCTTCTCTTATGGATACTAAATTGTTAGAGTACATATCACAGTCCAGATTCAGAATGATTTTGCTGTTGCTAATCTTTGAAGACACTCTTAGCTGCATTTTCATTTTCAACCATGCATCCATAATCAACAAAACAGCTTTAATATTCATAGCATATGTATATATAAGGAGTAAACTAATATTTTGGTCCCTATATTATATGGCCGCTATCAATTTAGTTGGTAAGTAACTTATTGAAATGCTAATTAATATTATAATTCTAAAAGTTTTACGACTCGCTACAAGTTAATCTCTCAATGAATATTTTATCATTGTATAATAAGAGGGACTAAATTGCAATGAGTCATAAATTTTCTATGACTAAATCCGTCATTTAAAAAATTTAAGAACTAAATTGATAGTTTACTTTATATCACAATTCGATCCTTGACAGATCATCGATTTGATAACTTGATTCTTGAAAGATTGAAATATATAGTCTAGTCCTTGAAAGATTAAAACGATATATTATAATCCATTAAAAGAACTAATAAGTATACTGTTTTGATCTTTCAGAGATTAAATCATGTAATTCAATCTTTTATAGAACGAGTTATCATCTCATTGATCTTTCAGGTACCAAATTATTAGTTTACTCAATATTTATATCTATATAGGTTAAAAATATTAATTAATTATACCAGTGCATTCATGGCTCCAGCTTTGAACTGATGTGGATACTGAGGTCTCTTCTCGCGAGCCAAATACACCAGAGTTGGCAGAGCAAACCCATTTACATCTTTCGAATTGTGTGGATCTTTTCCATGAAGTAATATCTATATAACAAAAGAATTATATATATATATATATATATGAATGAGGGAATATAATTTGAAAAAACATATAATTATGTATGATGGGAGTATTATATAATGAAGTACTTGAAGAATTGTATGATGGTCACGACGAGAAGAATATGAAGAATCCCACTCAGAAAATCCCTTGTGTTTTGAGAGTACATCTTTTGGTACTTCACTACTCTTGGCTGCTTCTTTGATTCGTCCTTCCATTTCTTTGTATAGTCTCTACAGAAGGATGTCAATTACAATTATGGTAAAAAAAAGGGTAAACTATAACTTGATCCTTGAAATCACTGAGTTAACAATTTTACTCTAAAAATATGGAAATATATAATTTAATTTTTGAAATATTTAAATAGTATACTTTTTAATAGGTCCTGATTTAATTACACTTTAATAGGTCCTGATTTAATTATATAAGATTTCTTTTGAATAGGTCCTGATTTAATTACACTTTAATCCCAAAAGTTTATGATCTTTATCAAAATAGTCCTTAGCATCAAAAACTTTAACAGGTAGCTTTTGAGGTGTGGTTCTCCTAAGGACTTATACTCGTATCAAAACAAGTACCAAAATATTACTTCTGAAAGAACAGATCACTAAAATAAAATCGGTCCATACCTCATTATACCAAAATGTAATTAAATATATGATTCATTTACCTTGATGAGCAGAAAGTGTTGGTGTTGGGCATGATCATGATGTGGGATATTTGCACTTGAAAAATAGGCAGAAGGTGATGGGTGTTGGATGTTGAAGGTTTTGCAATAAGGAAGCCAATGCTTAGCAAAAATGGAAGCTTCAAAGAAAGCATAGAAAGTGATTTGGGAAGCAGCATCATCTGAGAGATAAACACTAAGCTTTTCTTTTGGATAATCATAAGCCATTGCTGACAACACTGTGTTCATCACCATCATTGCTGGCTCTCTCTCTGGATCTGCTGTGCACACAAATATGTCCACTTTTGGCAATCTCCTCTCATACCTGTTTTCATTCCATAATTTTCAACAAAAACAAAACACTTCATTGAGTGATCAAATGATATATGTTTTTCGAAAAGTAAATTAATAATTTGGTCATTGAAAGATTATTGAATTAGCAACTAAGTCCCTGAAAAATTGAAATATACAGTTCAATCCCTAAAAGACCAAAATAGTATACTTATTAATATTGTTTCAGCTTTCATCAGAAACTGAGTTGTCAACTCAGTGATCTTTCAAAGACATAAAATGAACTAATAAGTATATTAATTTGAAAAAGCATGAACTAAATTGCATATTTTAATCTTTCAGGGACCAAGTTGTCATCAACTCGATGACCTTTCAAAAATTGAATTGTTAATTTAGTCAAAAATTGAAGATGAAAAAAATGTGAAATATTCACTTATTTAGGGACTAAATTGTTATATTGAGACAAATTTGAGGATTGAAAATTAAATTTTCTCATGAAAGAATAATATAGAACCTTTGAGAGAGAGTGTCCTTGAAAGGTTGCCTGAAGAGAGGATTCCATCTTGCAGCTTGAGTGAGCACCCAATACACTCCAAACCACACTTCAACACCAAACATACCAATCCATAATAATATTATTGCCCATGATGATTTAATTCCATAATATTCTTCAGCTTCTTCTTCAATATCATCAGTATGAAATAATGATGATGATAATAATAAGTATGAGAATCTGTAGATCCAAATTGAGACTATTCCGATGAACAATGAAACACAAAACAACCTGTAAATGATAAGCCTTCCTTTGGGTCTGTTTGTCACGAACAAAGGATCCTCATCACTTTCTGCTGCACCCATATTCAATAATAATTTTTGCTTTTAATTTCTTTGTTCTGTTTCTTCTTTTGCTTGTGCTGTTTCGGCAATGAGATTTTAATTTATAAGCCAATGAATGAGAAAAACATGACATATTTGCATACGTACAATATGTACGATAAGTCAAATCTCAAATTGGTCCAAATATATGGGGTAAATTTCAAATTGGTCATGAATATTTCATTTGTTTTAAATTGGTCTTACATATTTTCATAATTTTTTAAATTGATCATTAACTATTGAATGTGGTCATATTTACGACAAATCCAGAGTTTCAAAATTTTTACGAGTAGTTTCTCTATCCAGTTGAGATCATTGATAAACAAGATTAAATTGGATCACGAAAGTGGGTCGCTCGTTTCAAGATCAGACAAACGAAGTTGATTAATTATATCTCTCTCGTTTTAAGTTTGAAAGCGACAATTTTCGAACTACATTTATGTTAATTTTTGAATAATTCTTCATCTGTTTAGTTGAGACCGTCAGCAAACGAGTTCCAATGATCAAGTCTTGAAGTATAGTCAATAATCTATTTTCGAGATGTGATTTAACCTTATTTATTAACAGTTTGAACTAGATAGAGAAAAAAATTAACCCATAGTTTTAAACTCATCGTATTTAGACTTAAAATGAGAGAGATTGGATATAATGACCAACTTTGTTTATTGATCGTGAAACTAATGATTTAGTTTCAAGAACTGATTCGACCTTATTTATAGTTGACCACCTTAACTAGATGAAAAAAGTTCCCATCCAAAACACTTGTAATTCTATTAAATTCATCGACTTCGAACTTGAAACGCAAGATATACATATATATATATATATAGAAGTACCAAGATATACATATTCAGTAATTTAGGATCACTTTGAAAAATTATAGAAGTATGCAGGATCAATCTGAAACAAATGAAATATCTAACATTAATTTAAATTTTACCCCATGTTATAAAATATAAAAAATAAGGATATTCAAAGTAGAGAGAAAAGTATGAGGAAATAGTGATTCTTTCATTCAACTCATATTATCAACTTTACATCAACACCTAAAGCCTCTATTTATAGGCTAAAGGATCTATAGGGAGATGTACCAACTTAATGTATATAATGAAGGGATAGACTTATATTGATGTACACTGGAAACTAAAGATGATAAACACGATTATAGAGAAAACTTCAAACTTCTATACATAGAGAATATCAAAAGTTAATTGTGGATATTCACCAACAATATTATTTATAACACCCCATATATTTATGACCAATTTTATTGGCAAAACACTCTTTCGTGCCCCTAACGTTTGTGGTGATTTTCAGTTATGCCCCTAACGTTTTATTTGTGTCAGTTATGCCCCTAATGTGAAACGTTAGTTTCAATTATGCCCCCAATTTCAATCATTCACAAAAGAAAACATCATTTTCGCACGATTTGAGCTCGATTTTGATCAGATTTCATATGGGTTTTAATTTTCGGAGATCACAAACTTGATTCCTTGGATCAATTTCAAAGATTAAGCTCAAAATAACCCCAAATCCGAAGAAAATCGGACCCGATGAACCCTAAAAAGGACCAAAACGAAATGCAGCAAAACAAAGCATTTTTCTCAAAATTTCCATGTGCAAAATGATCATCAGGAGCCGAAAATGAGTACCCATAAACTCATTTATCAAAACAAACTGAAACGAACACGAATATAAGCTCAAAAGTTCCTAAAAACGGTACACTAACGAGGATAGGGGCATAATTGAAACTAACGTTTCACATTGAGGGCACAACAGACACAAATGAAACGTTAGGGACATAATTGAAAATTACCACAAACGTTAAGGGCACGAAAAGGTATTTTGCCTTTAGATTTTGATCAAGTGGACTTGTTAAATGTTGACTAACTAAAGAGCTTGATTCTTGTCAAACATGCAGCCTCACCAGCTCACCCTTCAATGTTGGTGGGTCCTTCGAGGAGACACGAACTTAAATATATTTTCAAACGAGTGGGTACAATTTTAGTTAAATATTAGTAAAAACTAAGATCAATTCAAATCTTAATTCTTAAAAAATAAATTTAACGTTGAAAACGGTAATTTATGTTCTTTTTATAACATGTTTTTTAAATTTAGAATCTGTATATTTAGAAAAGGCCAAAGTCCTATTTTGGTCCCTCAGTTATGCTCCTTGTTCCAAATAGGTCCCCCAGTTATTTTTTGTTCCATATTGGTCCCCCAGTTATGCAAAACTTGAAAAAGTTGGTCCCTCTAACGTTTTCCATCAATTTTTCCGTTAAAAAAAGAGGAAAAATAAACTTTCATCCCCAAAAGTTTTATTTTCTTATATTAAGGTCCTTTTCTTTTTAAAATAGGATCAAAACATAAGAAAATGAAGTAAATTAAGATTTTAAGTGAATTTACCCAAAAACACAAAATAAATCTCTCTCTCTCTCTCTCTCTCTCTCTCTCTCTCCCCTCCATGGACAACTCCTCCCAGCGTCACTCTCAGCCGCATCCTCCGCCTCCTCGCCGCCGTACATGGTGTTGCTCGTTCACAGTCCCGTCGTGCAGCCCCGAGAACCCGTCGGCGGCGAAACACCACCACCACACGAACTCCTCCGAGACTCTCTCGAAACCAAGCCTCTCAGTCCCAACCTCTCCACAGAGCACCAAATCAGGGTTCAGCCGAGTCGGTCGGATCGACCCTCGCTGGATCTTGTCTCCTGGCAGAGTATCGCCGATTGATTCCGATCCCATCCAAGATATCGCCGTCAATCCCTCGCCATTGGCTGATTCCACCCCCAAATTGAGCTCTCGGAGCTTCCGAGCTCCGTCGGCGAGGCTTCGCTCGCCGCCGCCGCCGACGGAGGAGGAGGCGTCTGGTTCTTCGAAGGATTTGTTTGATGTGAGGTTGAATTTGAGAGGGAAGAATGGTGCGTGCATGGTTTTGGAACTGAATTCGGAGGTACTGAGCGCGAGTTGTCCATGGAGAGAGAGAGAGAGAGAGAGAGAGAGAGAGAGAGAGAGATTTATTTTGTGTTTTTGGGTAAATTCACTTAAAATCTTAATTTACTTCATTTTCTTATGTTTTGATCCTATTATAAAAAGAAAAGGACCTTAATATAAGAAAATAAAACTTTTGGGGATGAAAGTTTATTTTTCCTCTTTTTTTAACGGAAAAATGGATGGAAAACGTTAGAGGGACCAACTTTTTCAAGTTTTGCATAACTAGGGGACCAATATGGAACAAAAAATAACTGGAGGACCTATTTGGAACAAGGAGCATAACTGGGGGATCAAAATAGGACTTTGGCCTTCAGAAAATTAAATTTCAATTAAGTTTCAAGCTCAACTAATAATGGTTCAGCATTATTTGACTCGATCGTCAGTGATTTAATAAATTTTTTTAAAAAATATATTATTTGATATTTGAATTTATATCAAATTAATGAATTAATCTTTAAATAATTAAAATATATAATTTTATTTTTAAAATATTTTCATGGTTAATAATTTAATCCCTAGACACAATTTGATTATAGAGAAAACTTCAAACTTCTATACATAGAGAATATCAAAAGTCAATTGTGATATTCACCAACAATATTATTTAGGCCAAAGTCCTATTTTGGTTTTCCAGTTATGCTTCTTGTTCCAAATAGGTCCTCCAGTTATTTTTTGTTTCATATTGGTCCCCCAGTTATGCAAAACTTGAAAAAGTTGGTCCCTCTAACGTTTTCTTATCCATTTTTCCGTTAAAAAAAGAGGAAAAATAAACTTTCATCCCCAAAAGTTTTATTTTCTTATATTAAGGTCCTTTTCTTTTTATAATAGGATCAAAACATAAGAAAATGAAGTAAATTAAGATTTTAAGTGAATTTACCCAAAAACACAAAATAAATCTCTCTCTGATTCCCCCCCCCCTCTCTCTCTCTCTCTCTCTCAAACAAGACTGAAAATTAAAACCCAGAACATATGCATATATGTACGTACAAACAGATGCCAGAACGGCAATATTACTCTTCATTCCAAACCAGCAAACCAGTACAAACACAAGTAACAAGACAGAACTTACACCAGAAAAAAACCAGAAACAACAAAAAGACCAGCAAAATACAAACAGATTCCAAAATACCCCAAACACCACTAAAAAAACTCAACCCACACCAGTAGCTTCATTCAACAGACCAGAATCAGACCTCAAAATAGTTAACAGATTCCAAAATACCCCAAACACTCGCAATAGTTCCTCCGCCGAGATTCTTCCGTCGTGATCGGTGTCGAAAACCTGAAACGCCTCTCTCAGGTCGTCGGAATCTGGTAATACTGGTCCACAAACGGAGCCGACGCGACTCATTAGGGCTTCAATACTGATGCATCCACGGCAATCGGAATCGACCTCGCTGAGCATGATGGCGACCTCCTCCGTCGTCGGCGGCTGAGCGCCGAGGCGCGTGAGAAGAGCCTCAAGGTCTTGTCGCGAGATGCTCAGGCAAGACGCTGGTCGGAGTGGTGGCGCCGGGAGCGGGCTTGTGAATGGAGCCGCCATCGGAGGAAGAAGAGGAAGCGCCGGAGCTGAAGGAGGAGGAGGGATCGGATCTTGAGAAGAGAGAGAGAGAGAGAGAGAGAGAGAGAGGTTTATTTTGTGTTTTTGGGTAAATTCACTTAAAATCTTAATTTACTTCATTTTCTTATGTTTCGATCCTATTATAAAAAGAAAAGGACCTTAATATAAGAAAATAAAACTTTTGGGGATGAAAGTTTATTTTCCTCTTTTTTTAACGGAAAAATGGATAGAAAACGTTAGAGGGACCAACTTTTTCAAGTTTTGCATAATTGGGGGCCAATATGGAACAAAAAATAACTGGAGGACCTATTTGGAACAAAAAGCATAACTGGGGGACCAAAATAGGACTTTGACCTATTATTTATAACACCCCATACATTTATGACCAATTTTAGATTTTGATCAAGTGGACTTGTTGTTAAATGTTGACTAACTAAAGAGCTTGATTCTTGTCAAACATGCAGCCTCCCCAGCTCACCCTTCAATGTTGGTGGGTCCTTCGAGGAGACACCAACTTAAATATATTTTCAAACGAGTGGGTACAATTTTAGTTAAATATTAAAAACTAAGATCAATTCAAATCTTAATTCTTAAAAAATAAATTTAACGTTGAAAACGGTGATTTATGTTTTTTTTTTATAACATGTTTTTTAAATTTAAAATCTGTATATTCAGAAAATTAAATTTCAATTAAGTTTCAAGCTTAACTAATAATGGTTCAGCATTATTTGACTCGATCGTCAGTGATTTAATAAATTTTTCAAAAAAATATATTATTTGATATTTGAATTTATATCAAATTAATGAATTAATCTTTAAATAATTAAAATATATAATTTTATTTTTAAAATATTTTCATGGTTAATAATTTAATCCCTAGACACAATTTGATTATTAAAGGACGTTTAATCTCCTTTAAGCTAAAGGAGGGGTCAAGTAAAGGACGTTTAAATCTCCTTTAAGCTAAAGGAGGGGTCAACTAGGGTAAACGAGAAATATTGGAGTTTTATGATTTTAGAGCAATATGATAAATGATGTTTGGGAATTTGAGAGATATTGATGAAATTAGAATGTGAAATTATTTTAAAGGATATATAATGATTGTGGTTCGTTGAAATAATTGTATTGTATTTTAAAGTTGTATAAGGATAAAAAAGGTAAAGATATTAGAGGATAATAATTGAATGTTATTTTGGTGTTTGAATTGACTTTAGTGTAATGATATGATATTGAAAGTGTCTTGAAATTTATATTAAAAGAGAATTTGTTAACGGAATTACAGTATGAAATTGGAGGTTGAAGGTGTGAGGGAATGATCAAAATGTAATTTTTGTGTACTGAATTGTAAATTTTTTGGGACTACATTATATATTTTTTCTTATTACTATTTTTAATTTTATTTTTAAATTTTTATATTACAAAAAATATTACCTATATATATACTAGATAAGATATCAAAATGGTTATTTTTGAGATATGAATTATATATATTTTTTGTTCTTTAGTTGTTGCACTATAAATAATATTACTCATATATATTGTGGAGGAGGGACCAACATGTATATTTTTTCTCATTACTAGTTTTGAATTTTGTACGCTACAAAAAACATTATCCATGCATATACTGGAGAAGAGACCAAACTGTAAAGTTTTGGAAATTAAATTATATATTTTTTCCTATTTTGAATTTTGTTTTTATATTTTTACACCACAAAAAATATTACTCATATATATACTGGAGGAGGGACCAAATTTTAAATTTTTTGGGAAATGAATTATATATTTTTTTTTCCAATACTGTTTTTGAAATATGTTTATAAATTTTTACACCACGAAAAATATTACCCATAAATATGCTGCAGGAGGGACCAAAAGGTATATTTTTGGGATCTGAATTATATATTTTATCTCATGGACCAAAATGTAAATAACATAGAATGAATTATTTTATTAAATTTTGACGCTAAAAAGATATTATAATATAATTATAAAAATAGAGGAAATAATACCAATATATAAAAATTGTATATTTCGATGACTCATGTATTGACTTAATGAGTTGGTATAATTTCAATGACTAAAATAAACTTTTAAGTAAATTAATATAAATTATATAAATATAATATAATATAATATTTTGAAAAATAAAATATATTATTATATTTTATATATATACACACACATTTTTTTCAATTGAAACACACATTTGAGTGAATGTGGCGTAAGAGAAATATAAAAACAAATATACATATATACATAGAGGTGTAAGGAAGAAAAAGAGAAAATAAAATAGTAAAATATAATCAATGGAGAGAAAAAGTTGAAAGTGCAATAAATAAGGGTATTGAAAATTACTATTTTGTCGAATAGTTTTTTTATATTTGTGTTAGAGTATAGGTAATTATAGGTAGTTGAATAGAGATATGTTAGGTAACATATAAATAAGGGTATTGAAAATTACTATTTTGCCAAATAGTTTTTTTTTTATATTTGTGTTAGAGTATAGGTAATTATAGGTAGTTTTTTTATATTTGTCTTCTGCTCGGCTGCTCCTTTATTTTTTACCCAAATTTAGTAAAAATTATCTCAAGTTAAATACTTATGGTTCCAAAAAGACTAATATAATTGGTGAAAGGAAAAGAAGCGAACCAAGAAGATTCTCTATTTTCTATAAGAAAAGAAAAAAAGAAGATTCTCTATTAATTAATGACGTTGTATCTTCGCTTCTTCTTCGTTTTCTCTCTTGTCTCAGTCTATCTTTGTCTTTCTTAGAACCTTTTAATTTGTTTCGATCTGTTATAGTAATTTCATACACTTCTACCAAGAAAAGAAAAGAGTGTGTGTTAGTAATTGAAATAAGACATAATAAGGATGCATTGATGAGCATCAAGGAGCTAGACCTAAAATTAAGTAAATTTTACCCTTGTTTCTTCGATAACAAAAACTTATAACATACGGGCACAGTTAGTAAGGAGTCAACTCATAACCCACAAGGTCGTGAGTTTGAATCCCGCTGCCGATGTGAGGGCCTTGTTAGTAGGCGATCTGTAAGTACCTCTATAAGCGCTCATAGAGCCTTGAGGCCTGCCCTGGCCTTGGTGAGTCCCGGGGCCCAACTCACCTAAACTTTCAGTCACCAAAAAAAAAAAACTTATAACATACGTAAGGTGCAATAAATTTTTTCCTTCTTATTTTTCTAATGCAAAAGATATATATATACATGTAGGTCAAATGGTCATATTGGTCCTAAATATATACTTAATGTTCATTTTGGTCTATTATGTTTCAAAATGTTCAAATTGCTCCTAAATGTTGATAAAATGTTTCATTTTGATCCCAAACTACTGAATTTGGTCATATTTCTTTCGTCTCTCATTTCGAGTTCAAAGGACTTGTTAAGAATAACTCGTATCTCTGAATTCGTCGCATTCGAATTTGAAACGATGGATATATGATCAATTTTGCTTATTAGACTGTAAAATGAGAGGTCTACTTTCATGACCGATTTGACCTCATTTGCTGGCAACCCCAACTGGACAGAGAAAGTACTCTTTGAGAATAATATGTAACTCTGAACTCGTCACATTCAAACTTAAATCGAGAGAAATATGATCATATCCAATAGTTTGGGACCGAAATGAAATATTTTGTCCAAATTTAGAACTAATTTGAACATTTTGAAATATAAAGGACCAAAATGAGCATTAAAACATACATTTAGGACCAAAATAACCTTTTAATGTGTATATATATATATAACATTCTGAGTACAATATGAAAATAACATATATATTAGTTGTATGATACAAATATGTCAATGCAAATTAATGCATGCACAGCCTAACATATAATTACAGATCAGGCCAAAAATTAAAGGCCTAACATATAATTTTCTAATATACGGCTTTGAACAAGACACATGCCGCTAAAGCCAAAGCTGTGGATTTAATGGCAACAGAAGAAGGCAATCTACCCTTATCCTTCCTAAAGAAAAGGGCTTGATATATTGGGATATTGATGATAACTAAAACCCCACATAAAATAACTTGTAACACCATTCTCTCAATAATACCTATACCCTTATATATTATTACACCTAGCAAGCAAAACAAATTGAGGAAAGCAAGTGTTGCTAAAACAGTGAACATGGAAGATGAGTTTCCAAACTCCATGATTTCTTTCTTGAAACGCTCAGAAACTTCATCATCTGCCACTTTAGTTGTGATCGTGAAGCCTGAGTCTGATGAAAACCCAAGAAGATTCAACATGTTGTCTATGAAAGAAAAAAGGTAAGAACTTGATCTCTTGTACAACCAAATTCTTTGTTCATTCCACCACCCTTTGATTGTGCCACCACAACTTAAGAACTTATATATACAATATATGGTTTCCTCAAGTATTACATATGAAAATAAAACTTTTGGGGATGAAAGTTTATTTTTCCTCTTTTTTTAACGGAAAAATGGATGGAAAACGTTAGAGGGACCAACTTTTTCAAGTTTTGCATAACTGGGGGACCAATATGGAACAAAAAATAACTGGGGGACCTATTTGGAACAAGGAACATAACTGGGGGACCAAAATAGGACTTTGGCAAAAAACAAATTACAATAAGAGAGGTATCACAATTTGGACCAGCTTTGAATTTGGGCCTTTTAATAAGAGGGCCCAACCTCAACTTTGATATATGTAAGCATAAATAAATATATCAAACTCTATTTTAAGTGAATTAAATTTATTTTTGAAGTGGATAAGGACATCTCTAAAATATCATAATTACTAAACCCAACATTTTGGTAGGTTGTTCACATTGCGTTGGCTCTATGCCTCTATCTAGAATTTGTTATATGACGTTGAGAAAGAAGCTAGGTTGTAATTGGTAAAACTAATTTGTAAGAGATTATATAAATAAGGGCAAAGTGCACTTTTCGTCCTATAAGTTTTGCTCAGATCTTAATTTGGTCTTATAACTTTTTTTATTGCACTTTTGGTCCCACATCTTTGCAAAAAGTTACAGATTTGGTCTTGTATCACTTTTGGTCTCATTTTTTGGTCAGGTTGCAGAATTGGTCTCATATCTTTGCAAAAAGTTTCACTGCTAATCCCACTTGATCTAAAAATATGAGATCAATTCTACACTTGACCCAAAGATAAGAGACCAATTATGCAACATGACTAAAAGATATAGGACCAATTCTACAACATGACCCAAAGATATGGGACCAAAAGTGTAACACGAGACCAAATCTGCAACTTGAACAAAATATAAGGGACCAATAGTGCAAAAAAAAGGTTATAGAACCAAATTAAGACCTTAACAAAAGTTATGGGACCAAAAGTACACTTTCACCTATAAATATTGATATGCTTGAGTTTGGCAATTTTTTTAAAAATGAATTATTTTTAAACATTAAATTACTAAAAATTAAAAATTAAAAATTAAAAATAATTTTGAATAAACTTCTAACTTTCAAGTTCAATTTTTTGTCTTCTTCTCTGTGATAAACACGTAAATAAATTAGTGAAAATATTTTTTTGTCCCTTTTTACGTATCTTATTTGAATCAATCTCAGCCCACACGTAAATAAAATAGTGAAAACATTTTTTTGTCCCTTTTATATTCATTCATCACTTTGGGCTTTGACGCTTTGTGCGTTTGTAAACTACGTAATTATAAAATATTAAATGATTAATATTGGAGTTGTCCATGAATTGAAAGTTGAAACAAAGTAGTGAAAACGATTGAGAAGGAGAGAAAAAGATTGATGAGAAAATAAGAAGAGGTCCAATCTTAGAAGATTATTTGAAGTGTGAATTAAACTTTACTTAAGGAGGGATAGACTAATTCCACTTTGGTACTATATTCTTTTAAAAGTGACATTTTAATACTCTTCTATTCGTTATTAGAACTTTAGTACCCAAAACTCTTTTTCTGTTATTTTTTGACAGAAAAAACCACGTACAAGTCATGTGCATAGTCAAAAATACGAAATTCACCCTCCTAATTTAAGATTTCACAATTCAGCTTCAGAGAAACATGAAATCCTCTACCGTCAAGTACATATTGAATCATGTTTTTGGAGACTGAATTGTGTGTTTTGAAGGCTGAATCGTGAAATTTGAGTTTAGGATGATGAATTTCGTGTTTTTGACCATACACATAACCTGCACATGCCTTTTTCTGTCAAGAGGTAACGGAAAAAAAGTTTTGTGTATTAAAGTCCTAACGGTGAATAAAACAGGTATCAAAATGTCACTTTTGAAAAAACAGAATACCAAAGAAAAATCGATCCATATTTCAAGGTACCAAAGTGTAATTAAATATATTTCATTACCTGTTTTCATTCACGATTAATAGAATAGGTACTAAAATGTCACTTTTCAAAGAACAAAATATCAAAGTGAAATCGATTCATACTTTAAACTACCAAAGTATAATTAAATATATGATTCATTTACCTTGATGAGCAGAAAGTGTTGGTGTTGGGCATGATCATGATCATGTGGGGTTGCACTTGAAATATAGGCAGAAGGTGAAGGGTGTTGAATGTTGAAGGTTTTGCAATAAGGAAGCCAATGCTTAGCAAAAATGGAAGCTTCAAAGAAAGCATAGAAAGTGATTTGGGAAGCAGCATCATCTGAGAGATAAACACTAAGCTTTTCTTTTGGATAATCATAAGCCATTGCTGACAACACTGTGTTCATCACCATCATTGCTGGCTCTCTCTCTGGATCTGCTGTGCACACAAATATGTCCACTTTTGGCAATCTCCTCTCATACCTGTTTTCATTCCATAATTTTCAAGAAAAACAAAACACTTTATTGAGTCAAATGATGTATTTTTTTAAGAGTAAATTACACTTTGGTACCCTGTAGTTTGACCCTATTTCACTTTGGTACCATGTGGTTTGAAATCTGACACTTTGGTACCATGAAAGAATATTGAACCTTTGAGAAAGTGTGTCCTTGAAAGGTTGCCTGAAAAGAGGATTCCATCTTGCAGCTTGAGTGAGCACCCAATACAGTCCAAACCACACTTCAACAGCAAACATACCAATCCATAATAATATTGCCCATGATGATTTGATTCCATATTCTTCATCTTCTTCTTCAATATCATCAGTATGAAATAATGATGATGATAATAATAAGTATGAGAATCTGTAGATCCAAATTGAGACTATTCCAATGAACAATGAAACACAAAACAACCTGTAAATGATAAGCCTTCTTCCTTTGGGTCTCTTTGTCACGAACAAAGGATCCTCATCACTTTCTTCTGCACCCATATTCAATAATAATTTTTGCTTTTAATTTTTCTATTCTTTTTTTTTTTGTGTGTCTTCTTTTGCTTGGGTTGTATTGGGCGATGAGATTTTAATTTATAAGCAAATGAATGAGAAACAAATGACATATATACATACGCACCATACTTACAATAGTCAAAATCTCAATTTGGTCTCAAATATATGGGGTAGATTTCAAATTGGTCATAAGTATTTTATTTGTTTCAAATTGGTCTTACATATTTTCATAATTTCTTAAATTTATCCTTGACTATTGAATATGGTCATATATGCGACAAATCCTGAGTTACAAGTATTTTTTCTATCCAGTTGAGATAATCAACAAACGAAGTCAAATCGGATCTCGTAGGTGGGTCGCTTATTTTAGGATCAAACAGGCGAAGTTGGTTATATTTTCTCTCATTTCAAGTTCAAAAACGATGATTTTAGAACTGTGTTAATTTTTTAGAAGTTCTTTCTTTGTTTAATTGAGATACAACAAACGAGCTTAAATCACACCTTGAAAGTAGGCTTGAGACTAAAAGTGAAAATTCCTAAAAATATAATTGCGAACCTACTTTTGGGACGTGATTTGACCTTATTTATTAATGGTTTTAGGGTAAAGAAAGAATTTTTCAAAAATTAACACATAGTTTCAAACTCATCGCATTTGGATTTGAAATGAGAGAGATATAATAACCAACTTCGTTCTTCTATCGGGAAACTAGTAACCTAGTTTCAAGAACTAATTTGACTTGGTTTTGTTGAGTGCCCTAGCTACTAGATGGAGAAAGTTCTCTTTCAAAACAACTTGTAGTTTAGGGTTTATCGAATTGGAACTTAAAACGAAATATATATATTTATATATATATATTCATAAATTTAAAACCAATTTGAGAAATTATTGAAGTACATAGAACCAACTTAAAACAAATGAAATATTTAAGACTAATTTGAAATTTACCCAAAGTATTTAAGACCGATTTTAGATTTTGACCTTTAGTCCTTTATAATAAATGAATGAGGGCGACGGCATTGATATTTTCAAGGACTTAATTGCTGTTAAATGTTGACTAACTAGAGAGCTTGATTCTTATCAAACACTGACTGCCTCACCCCCCCAGTGTCGTGTATGGGGGTCCTACGAGGAACGGACCAAATTAGAAATTGAACAAATAATATGAAAACAAATAATGGTCCAGCAGTTTTTGACTCAATCGTCAGTCATTTAATAAATTTTGAAACAACTTCCTGCAACAATAAAAATCAGTTGCAGATTGTATCAAATGCAACACTTTCTTCTCTGTTGCCTTAAAAAAATGTCGCAAAAAGCCAAAAATATTATAGTGTAATTAGATAAAGAAAGGTGTACATATATATATATATATTGGTTTCATTCATATGATGAGAGTGTTTCTCTCACTTCTCGATTGTGAATGCCAACTACATACACTAGTCTTTACAACTATCTTCAATTTCGATGTCATGTATTGTATAATAAGTAATTGTGTAATTAGCTAGCATCTAATAAATCGATAGTGGCATACCTTTTGCTTACAAATATCTTAAATAAAATAGGTCAAAGTGTAAATTTGTTCCCATATCATTTGCTCAATTACCAATTTGGTTTCATATCTTTTCTTGTTACATTTTTTGTCCCATATCTTTGGGTCAAATCCCAATTTCGTCTCATGTCTTTTGTTGTTGCAGATTTGGTCCTATATCTTTGGGTCAATTACATAATTGATCCTATATCTTTGAGCCAGGTGCAGGAGTAGTCTCATATCTTTGCAAAAGGATCAACTAACGGTTGATCATTTTGCAAATATATGTGACTAATTATGCAACTTGACCAATAGATATGAGACCAAAAATGTTATGGAACCATATTGAGACCTTTTACAAAGATATGAGACCAAAAGTGCAACAAGAAAAGATGCAGGACCAAATTGAAAACTCAACAAAAGATATGGAACCAAATTTACACTTTGACCATAACAACCTCTTAAGCCTCTTAGATGACCACCAAGACCAAATAAAATGGCACCCTTACTTTGAATTTGTTTTGTAGTGTTCACTTCCCTCCTTTTCTCAGCTTAACTCTTCTTCATGACAGATTAAATTTGCTTTTGATATATATACTTAGAAAGAAAAAGAAGCAAACCAAGAAGATTCTCTCTTAATGACTTTGTATCTTCGTTTTCTCGCTTGTCTCTCAGTCTATATATGTCTTTCTTAGAACTTTTTTATTTAATTTGTTTCGATCTCTTTTTATGTGATATATATATAATAAGGATGCACTGATCGATGAGCTAGCATCAAGGAGCTAGATCTACACTAGGTAAATTTTACCCTTGTTTCTTTTATAACAAAAACTTGTATAACATAAACAAGGTGCAATAATTTTTTTCCTTCTCATTTCTCTAATGCGAAAGATATATATATATAACGTTCTGAGAACAATATCAAAGTAACATATATGTTAGTTGTATGATACAAAATAAAATAGCCTAACAAATAACTTTCTAGTATATGGCTATGAACAAGACACACGCCGCTAAAGCCAAAGCTGTAGATTTAATGGCAACAGAAGAAGGCAATCTACCCTTATCCTTCCTAAAGAAAAGGGCTTGATATATTGGGATATTAATGATAACCAAAACCCCACATAAAATAACTTGTAACACCATTCTCTCAATACCTATACCCTTAAATATTATTGCACCTAGAAAGCAACACAAATTGAGCAAAGCAAGTGTTGCTAAAACAGTGAACATGGGAGATGAGGTTCCAAACTCCATGATTTCTTTCTTGAAACGCTCAGAAACTTCATCATCTGCCACCTTAGCTGTGATTGTGAAGCCTGAGTTTGATGGAAATCCTAGAAGATTAAACATGTTGTCTATGAAAGAAAAAAGGTAAGAACTTGATCTCTTATACACGCAAATTCTTTGTTCATTCCACCACCCTTTGATTGTGCCACCACAGCTTAAGAACTCATATATACCATATATCGTTTCCCCAAATGTTACATATACAAAGGGTATGAACCATGGGCTTGACACCTGATGCAATCCACCAAGGACCGAATTGTCAATTTAATAATCTTTCAAGAATTGAATTGTTAGTTTACTCTATATATAAATATGGCCAAAGTGCACTTTTGATCCTATAACTTTTGTTCAGGTATCGATTTGGTTCGATAACTTTTTTTGTTGCATTTTTTATCTTATAACTTTTGCTCAGGTTGCTGATTTGGTCTTGCATTACAATTTTAATTTGGTTCAATATCTTTGGGCTAGGTTACAGAATTGGTCTCATATCTTTTGGTCAGATTGGTCTCATATCTTTGGATAAAGTGCAACATTATATTAAACCCATATCTTTGGGCAAGTGACACTGACAGTGGAACATTTTGCAAAGATATGGGACCTACAACTTGACCAAAAAATATGAAACCAAATTAAATTGATACGGGACTAAATCTGCAACCTAAGCAAAAGATATGAGACCAAAGTGCAACAAAAAAAGTTGTGGGATCAAATTGAGATCTGAACAAAAGTCTTGGGGACCAAAAATACACTTTGACCTATAAATATTAGTCATGCATGCAGGGAGATGATAGATATTACATACCTTAGGAAATAAAGGAATGCCCTTGAGGAGACAGAGTGAAGGAATGGTGGAATAAAAGAGTGTTGGCAAACTGTTGGGTGCCCATAAGTTATAGCTCATGTATGCCATTTGGAGTCCTAAACTGATTTTGCCATAAGCAAACCAAGCAGGACTGTACTTTGATAACAATATCTGAAACTGACCTTCAGACCATCTCTTGTGTTGAACCAATGTTTCTGGCAATGTGGATGGAGCCACTCCTAAGAATGCCTTTCTTGATGGCTTATAATACACTGATTTCCATCCTTTGCTTTGAATAGATAGTCCTGTTATCACATCCTCCACAGCACATCCATATAACAACCCCATCTATACAATAATCAATAATTTGAATTAAATCATGCAAAATAATTTGTCAAAGACCTAGTTAATTATATAGAGTAAACTAATAACTTGGTCTCTAAAAGATTAAAATGTACAGTTTAGTCCTTGAAACATCAAAATAGTATATTAATTAGTCCTTTTCATAGGCTAAATAGTATACCGTTTTAATCTTTTAGGGACTAAAAAGTATGTCGTTTTAATCTTTCAGGAACTAAAAAGTATAGCGTTTTAATCTTCTAGTGACTAAAATTTACATTTGAATCTTTTAGGGACTGAGTTGTTAGTTCAGTGATCTTTCAAGAACAAAATTATTAGTTTACTCTATTTATATATTTACTCTTAGAGTAAAATAACAATTCAATTCATCAAAGATCATCGAGCTGATAATTTCCGAAAGATTGAAATACACAGTTTTTTTTTTTGAACTTAGAAATACACATTAGTCCATAAAAGATCAAAACACCATATTTATTAGTCATTTTCATGTATTAATTAATATACCATTTTAATCTTTCAAAGATTAATAAAGGGTATACTATTTTAATTTTTCAATAACTAAATTATATATTTCAATCTTTTAAGAATCGAGTTGTCAATTTATTATTACCACATACCTCTGTTCCCCAGAGTGTGTTTTGCTCATAGGTGGAACTTGCAAGAGGCTTTGATTCTTGTTCTAATTGAAGCAAGCTTGCTTCTTTCATGGACAGATCATCCTTCTCTTTGGAACTCCACTCATCAATAAGAAGATTCTTGTGTTGATCACTAAACTTCCTTCCACACAGAACATCTCTCCTATGAAAGCACCCAGTTCCAATGTACAATGGCCCACCATAACCATCCACACCATGGAATTCCAGCTTCATATATATATATATACACACACAAGTACTTTAGACTAAGACAGTAAGACCCATGCATTAAAGATATAAAAAAATATAAGGTAAATTACACTTTGGTATCCTAAGGTATGTACTAGTTCTACAATTTGGTACCTTATTCTATTTGTTGTTAACACTTTGGTACCCAAGACTTTTTTCCGTTACCTTTTGACAAAAAAAAACACATGCAGGTCATGTGCATGGTAATAAAATCCGAAACTCATCATCTTAAACTTAGATTTCAGTATTTCATGATTCAGCCTCTAAAAAACACAATTTAGTATGTATTTTAGATTGAGACTCACTGTGACCATTCTTCTCACTTTTAATACATCTAGCTAGCCTTAATATGTGATATTTAATGGTGACACATACCCATTTAAGAGGCATGTCAGAAGTTTAAGTAACGGTGCAAGGCTTTAGGGACTAAATAGTATATTTCTATTATTCATAAATCAAATCTTTGAAAGTGTGAAAATTAAAAGACCAAACATAGAGATACTCATATCAACATGAGGACTTTAACTCACCTCATATATAACTCGCAGTTCGCTCCCATATAAGTCGTTCTTAGTGACACCCACGAAGGTCTGTGGACATTGGACGTAAGCAATTTCATGGCCTTTCTGTTCATCCATGAAGAAACAAAGTGCTTCTCTCAGGGACACTAAATTGTTAGAATACATGTCGCAGTCCACATTCAAAATGATTTTCCCGTTGCTAATCTTTGAAGACACTCTTAGCTGCATCCATAATCAACGTAACATGAATATATGGAGTAAACTAATATCCATAGCATATGTGTATATATATATGGAGTAAACTAATAGTTAAGGCCGCTATCAATTTAGTCCGTAACTTATTTTGAAATGCTAATTAATTTAATCAATCCGAAAAAATTCATGACTCACTGCAAGTTAATCTCTTGATGAATACTTTATCATTGTATAATCCGTCCCTAGAGGGACTAAATTGCAATGAGTCATAATTTTCTTCCACTAAATCCATCATTTCAAAAATTGAAGGACTAAAATAACAATGATTGTATAATTTAGGGTGGCAGGGACTAAATTGATAGTTTACTTTAAATTTAAAATAAATTAGCAACTTGGTTCTTGAAAGATCACTGAATTAACAACTCGATCCTTGAAAAGACGTTAAAATATATAGTTAAATCTCTAAAATATTAAAAAGGTATAATTTTGAATTTTTGAAAGATTAAAACGATATATTACTTAGTCTATGAAAAAGACTAATAAATATATTGTTTTGATCTTTCAGACATTAATTAAATCATTTATGAACCGAGTTATTTGCTCCTCCCTTATCTTTCAAGAAGCTTAATTAGTTTACTCAATATCTATATCTATAATAATATTAATTAATTATACCAGTGCATTCATGGCTCCAGCTTTGAATTGATGTGGATGTTGAGGTCTCTTCTCGCGAGCCAAATACACCAGAGTTGGCAGAGCAAATCCATTTGCATCTTTTGAATTGTTTGGATCTTTTCTATGAAGTAATATCTACATAACAAAAAAGAATCATATATCAAAGAATCATATAATTATATAGAGTAAACTAACAATTTGGTCCTTGAAAGATCACTGAGTTGACAACTAGGTCCCTGAAATATTAAAAGACACATTTAGTCTCTGAAAGATGAAAACAGTATATATTTAGTTCATAAAATAGACTAATTAATATACCGTTTTGATCTTTCAGGGATTAAATTGTATATTTCAATCTTTGAAGAATCGAGTTATCAGTTCGGTAATTTTTTAAGGACTAAATTATTAATTTACTCTATAATTATATAAAATGGGAGTATTATATAATTAAGTACTTGAAGTATGGTATCATGGTCGCGACGAGAAGAATATGAAGAATCCCACTCAGAAAATCCCTTGTGTTTTGAGAATACATCTTGTGGTACTTCACCACTCTTGGCTGCTTCATTGATTTGTCCTTCCATTTCTTCGTACATTTTCTACATGAAGGATGTCAATTACAATTATAGTCCTAAAAAAAATGAGTAAACTAGTAACTCTCTAGTCAGTAAATTGATAATTCAGTTCTTAAAAAATTAAAATATATAAGGTTAGACTGAAATTACAGTATATGGGACTGAAGTTCCTATATATTTAAGTCAAAATATAAATTTAGTTTCATATTTTTTACTCAGTTCTTAATTTGGTCACATATATTTTTATTGCACTTTTAGTCTCCTATCTTGGGTCAATCCCAATTTAGTCTCATATATTTTGGGTTTTTTTGCAGAATTGATCAAATATCTTTGCGTTAGGTGCAAAAGTAGTCTCATATCTTTACAAAAGGATCAAATGATTGATCATTTTGCAAAGATATGAGACCAATTCAACAAATTGACCAAAAGATATAGGACCAAAAATGATATGAGACCAAATTGGGACGTTTTACAAAAATATGGGACCAAAAGTGCAATAAAAAAAGATAAAGGACCAAATAAGAAACTGAACAAAAGCATCCATTTTGTCCCCAAACTTTATACCTGCTGCCAGTTTCATCCCTAATCATTTACATTTAGGTCAATTTTATCCTTTGCTCTTAGTTTAGCCAAATATTAACGACAAAATCTATGTAGCTAACGATATATAATATAAAATTAATAGAAAAAGAAACTCAAATCCTAACTCAGATTAAAAAACATAATGCAGTCTGTCGTTAATTTATTAAAAGAAGTTAGTAAAAAGATAAAACTGACGAAAATGTGAAAGATTGGAGATGAAATTGACAACAAAAAAGGATGGAATCGAAATTGACAGTTAGTATAAAATTAGAGGACAAAATTAATACTTTGCCATGTATTTATTGCCATACAAGAATATAAAGGATGTGAATTACAATTACACAAGAGAGGCCTCACAATTTGGACCAACTTTGAATTTGGGCTTCAATAAGACGGCCCAAGCCCAACTCTGTGGTTACATCCAAGCTTATCAGAACCGGACCGGACCGGCCGGTCCGACCGTGACTCGATCCCCAGTCCGGTCCGAGTTGGAACAGAAACCGGCTATGCAGAGAACCGGCTGAACCGGGCCTGAACCGCCAAAACCGGTAAGAACCGGCGGTTCAGCCGGTTCAGGATTTTTTATTTTTTTTTGCCTTCACTTGCCCAAAACGACGTCGTTTTGGATCTGATTTAAAAAAAAAAAAATCGATTTATGCTTTTTTAGGGTTTGTTTACACTTAGCCGCTGAGTTCCTTCCCCTTCTTCAGCCAAATTCTGCCTTTTCGAACAGCCAGCCAGCGAGGACCCACTTCCTTTCCAGTCGTCGTGTTCGCCACTTCGCCGTCGTCGTGTTCCTTCTCAATCTTCGCCGTCGTCGTGTTCGCCGTCGTTGTGTTCGCCGTCCCACTTCCTTTCCAGTCGTCGTGTTCGCCACTTCGCCGTCGTCGTGTTCCTTCTCAATCTTCGCCGTCGTCTGGGTTCGCCGTCGTCGTGTTCGCCGTCTCAATCTTCCTCTTCGCCGCAGGTATTATAATTTTTCCTTTTTTCTGATCCGTGGGTGTGTTTTTTCTGATCCGTGGGTGTGTTTGGAGTTTGGACTTTGGAGTATTCATATCATATGAATCATATGTATGTGATTATGTGATTTACTGGGTATTTATTTGTGTAATGAGCTTTTTTCTGATCCGTGGGTGTGTTTGGACTTTGGAGTATTCATATGTATGTGTATGTGATTATGTGATTTACTGGGTATTTGTTTGATTTACTTTCTGAATTTGGACTAGCTAATTTATTATTGTGGTTGTCTGATGAACGGTCCGACCCCGGTTGAACCCCGGTTGGACCACTGAACCTTGAACCCCTTCCTCGGCCGGTTCAATGTCCGATCCGGTTCTAATAACCTTGGTTACATCACTACATGAATATTAGAGGAAAATAATACTTGATTTTTAAAAAATTATTGAGTTGATAATTCGATTTTTGAAAAATTAAAATATAAATTTTAATTCTTAAAAAAAAACTAAATGGTATACATGGTAATCTTTTTCATAGAATAATGAATATACAATTTGGTTTGTTTAAAGACTAATAACTATACTGTTTAGTTTTTTCAAGGACTATACTATATATTTTAATTGGATGGGCCATAGCTTTTATTTAAGAAAACATTTTTTTGACTTTTTTTTTTGTTGCTTTTATAGGCCAATTGTAGAAAAAAACATGAAATCCAATATAAAATTTTATAACTCAATTAAAATAAAGAAAAAACTCATCTTTTATTTTTATTAATCTAATAATAATTATTAATATTGTTATTTTTGTATACTTTATTTGTGTAAAATAATAAAATTATAAATTTATAAGTACATATTATTATTATAATATTTTATTAATATATTATTTTTATTAAAATAATTATATTTTTTATTTATACATTTATGACGTTATTCAATTCCACTAATTCAACCTATGATATTGGCTTAGAGTGTATTTGGATTGGGAAGTTAGGGTAAAAGAGGATAAAGGAATGGGGGAGGTAATAAAAGAGAGGTAAAGGATTTGTGTTATAAAGGAGGTTTTTAGTAAATGTTGTTTGGGAAAATGAGAGATAAAGGAGGAATTATGATGTGAAATTATTTTAAAGGGTATGTAATGATTGTGGTGGGTTGAAATAATAGTATTGGTATTTTAAATTTGTATA
>QANZ01044835.1:29283-57616 GCA_003254925.1 Chamaecrista fasciculata | reverse complement strand
TTATAAATAAGATATTTTGATTTTAAAATTTACATAATTACATATATGTATTACATTTACATATTTTATAGAATATATTTTAATTGATTTATATTTATATATATAAAATCTATGTTTTTTAACATTTTTTATGTGTAAGTTTTTTTATTCACTACCCACAAATTTATAATAATATTTTTTTTGATGAAAATTATAAAAAAAAATTACAAACTCAACCCGCGGGTTCAACCCAACCCAACTCGCAACTCTGCGGGTTGGGTTGGTTCGGGTTGAATTTTAAAAATCATAAAACTCAACCCAACCCAACCCGCAGATTGATGTGCGGGTTGGGTTGGGATTTCCCCTCAACCCGCCCCAACCCAACCCGGTGCTCACCCCTAATATTTGTTTTCATTCTATATATCTATGATCTATCCATATCCTATCTGCTAGATCCTAAAAAAAAATAATATAGTACAGTTCTGAATATTTATATTTGATATCATTCAATATCTGAAATAATTTAGAAGAATGAGTATTAAAGTTTTAGACGTTTAACACCCAGCCAATAATTGATGCCTATTTATGATAATTATATATTTTAGGTTGTTTGCTTTGGTTTATCATTACTTGAAGGATACAGTAGTTGCAATTTTTAAGGGTCTGCTTTATTTGCATGTTGATTGTTTTTATGTTAATATAAAAAATAGGGTAAATTACACTTTGGTACCCTGTGGTTTGATCCTATTTCACTTTGGTACCCTGTGGTTTGAAACCTGACACTTTGGTATCCTGTGGTATTTTTCATTAACATTTTGGTACCTATTGGAGCTATTTTGTAATTTTAACCATAACAAATTTTGCAAAAATTACATATTGACCCCAAATTTTTTTTTAAAGTTTTCATTTTAGTCCCTAAATAATATATATCCAGGGACCTATTTGTAATTTGTGGGCATGCATGCAGATATGGAGAAGACAAGTTACCAAGTGTGGACATATTTGTGTGCACAGCAGATCCATTATTGGAACCTCCAAGCATGGTGATAAGCACAGTATTATCAGCCATGTCCTACAATTACCCTTCAAATAAGATAAGTGTTTATTTGTCTGATGATGGAGCCTCTGATCTCACCTTCTTTGCTCTCTTAAAAGCCTCTCTTTTTGCCAAGCATTGGATACCTTTCTGTAAAACATTCAACATTGAACCCAGATCACCTGAGGCCTACTTTTCCCATCATCACAGCACTACTACTACTCTTGATCTCCACAATGCTCAACAATGGTCATCTATTAAGGTAACACTAACAATTTGGTCCTTGAAAGATCACTGAGCTGACAACTTAATTTCTGAAAGATTAAAATACATATTTAGTCTCTGAAAGATCAAAATGGTATAACTTTTAGTCTCTAAAAGATCTAGACAATATACTATTTAATTAGTCTCTGAAATATCAAAACGATATACTATTTAGTCCATAAAAAAGACTAATTAGTATACTGTTTTGATCTTTCAGGGACTAAATTATACATTTTAATATTTCAAGGGCTGAGTTGTCAGCTCAGTAATCTTTTAGAGGTCAAATTTAGTTTTAAATTGTAACAATTCAGTCTCCGAAAGACTACTGAACTGATAATTCAATTCTTGAAAGATTGAAATAAACAGTTTAGCCTCTGAAGATCTAAACGGTATATATAATACTTTTTAGTCCATGAAAATGATTAAAAAGCATACCTTAAAAGATTACCGAACTGACAACTTGATTCTTGAAAGATTGAAATATACATTATAGTACTTGAAAGGTCTAAACGTAAAGTCTTTCATCTTTGAAAGAATCAAACGTTATAATCTCTAATTAGTCTATATAAAGCACTAAAAAATATACCGTTTGGATCTTTTAGGGACTAAACTGTGTATAACGTGCATTTGTAGGTATTGAATTATATTATTATATATATAAAAACTGTCACATTAATAATCACAATAGAAACTATACCTACAATTTTTTACCTTTCAGTGACAATTTTTTTCTGTCACTATTTGTCACATTGATAAATGACAACAGAAATTATATGAAGACATGAAAAGGGAGATAGAATCAGCTATGGAAAAGGGTACGGTTCCTGATGAAGTAAAGAACCAACACAAAGGATTCTCTGAATGGAATGCCCAAACCACAAAGCAAGACCATCAGTCCATTGTGCAGGTATATAAGTATGACTGAGTACACAAATATATATATATATAACTAAATTTAAAATTTCCTTAATTATTTTTTTAAATTGATAACTTATTTTTTATTTTTCTCCAGATAATTATTAGTGGAAGGGATTGAAATGCTGTAGATGATGATGGATTTCAACTGCCGACCTTAGTTTACATGGCACGAGAGAAACGACCCAATTTTCCCCACCATTTCAAAGCAGGAGCTATGAATGCACTTGTAAGTAATGATTTTTATATAAACATGGATATTCCAAAAACTTAATTAGTATATACGTAAATATATATAGTACATACATGTGTTTGTGTTGAGTAAACTAACAATTTGGCTTTTAAAAGATCATACAACTCAATCCCCAAAATATTAAAATGTATAGCGTAGTTTTGTCTTTGAAAAATAAAAAAGGTATACTATAATTAGTCTTTCTTTATGGACTAAATGCAGATAAGAGTGTCATCAAAGATAAGCAATGCACCAATTATCTTGAACTTGGACTGTGACATGTACCCAAATAACGCAGATACAATTCAAGAAGCACTGTGTTTCTTCATGGATGAAACAAGAGGCCACCAAATAGGCTATGTGCAATTGCCACAAAACTTCAATAACATCACTAAGAATGACCTTTACGCTAATTTCTTCCCTGTGGTCAATGAGGTGATGATATTTATCTCAAATTTAATTAAACTAAATAGGCTTAATTAATTAATTAATTACTACTTTCTTATTATTGATTAATTAATTGCTTAGATTGAGCTTCCTGGCATATGTGGACAAGGAGCAGCGTTATACTTTGGGACAGGGTGTTTCCATAGAAGAGAGAGTCTGTGTGGGATGCACATGAAAGATTACATAGCAAAACGAGAGACGAAACCCAAGAAAGATAATGAAGATAACACAAGAGTATTAGAGGAAGTGATTGAGGCATCAAAAGCTGTTAGCAGTTGCACCTATGAGAAGGGAAGTCAATGGGGAAATGAGGTAACTAATTATAGTAAGAGTAACTTTTTTTAATCAAATTGGGTCTGAGAAGTGGTGGGCTATTCATTTCATAGTCGGTCATATATATCCTTCTCGTTTCAAGTACGAATGCGACAAGTTTAAAACTATGTGTTAATTCTTGGAGAGTACTATCTTTGTTGTCTAGTTGAGATCGCTAATTAGCAATTGAGGTTTAATCACATTCCAAAAGTAGGCTTGAGATTATACTTCTAAGATTTTTTGCTTTTAGTCTCATACCTACTTTCGGGATGCAATTTGAGCTCGTTTAATTTGCTGACAATCTCATAACTGAATAGAGAAATAATCCTTCAAGAGTTAACACATAGTTTTAAAATCGTCGCATTTGGATTTGAAATGAAAAAGATATAACCAATTTTACTTGTTTGGTAAAGAAATGAGTGGCCCATTTTCAAGATCTCGATTTGGCCTTGTTTATTAACAGCCCTAATTGGATAGAGAAATGATTTATCGAAAGCAACCTGTAAAGTGACTCAAATATGAAACATTGAGGGTATAATTGATTTAAATATAAAACATTAGAAGTATAATTGACCTAAAAAAATTTGAGGGCACAACTGAAACTGACCTCATATTTTAGGAGTACTTTTACCTATAATAAATTAATATATATATATATATATATATATTAATGCAGATGGGACTGGTGTATGGGATAGCTGTAGAAGACGTAGCAACAGGGCTAGTGGTGTCATGCAGAGGATGGAAATCAATATACTATAACCCAAAGAGGAAGGCATTTGTGGGTGTGGCCCCAACAAGGTTGGATGTTATACTTGTTCAACACAAGAGATGGTCAGAGGGACTATTCCAAATATTTTTAAAGTATTGTCCTTTCATTTATGGACACAACAAGTTGAGTTTTGGTGTCCAAATGGGATACTCCATCTATCTTCTATGGGCTCCTTTGTCACTCCCTACACTCACTTATGCCATTCTTTCTCCCATGTCCGCTATCCATGGAATTCCACTCTTTCCACCGGTATGCCCTATATATAATCATTTTCTTCCTTCCATCATATATATATATATATATATATATAGAGGTAAAAGTACTCTTAGTACCCCTAAAGTATGAAGTTAGCTTTGGTTGTACTCCTAAAGTAGGATATTAGTTTCGATTGTATCTTAAAAGTTTTTTTTGGGTCAATCATGCCTCAAATCTTTTCTTTTTTGTAACAATTGTACCCTCAATTTAGGGGTACAATTGACTCAAATGTGAAACATTGATGATACAATTGACTTAAAAAAATTTTGGGAGTACAACTAAAATAAACCCTATACTTTGGAGATATAATTGACCTAAAAACAATTTTGAGGGTACAACTAAAACTGTTTACATACTTTAGGGGTATCAAAAGTACTTTTGCCTATATATATATAGTAATGACAATTTGGTCCTTGAATGATTAAAATATACAATTTAGTCCTTGAAAGATTAAAACGATATACTTTTAGTCTCTGAAAGATTAAAACAATATACAATGTAGTTCATGAAAAAGACTAATAAGTAAATTTTTTTAAGGTGAAAGTGAAATTTTGGTCTCTTATCTTTTGGTCAAGTTGCATATTAGCCCTTTATCTTTTTCATTTTTGGCATTTTTTGTCCCACATTTCTACAAAATGTTTCACCGTTTTCCCACCAAAATATTACTCAGTCAAACTTTCTTGGAATGTAAATATTACTGAATTTAATTCCATTTTTTTTAACACACATATAAATCAAATATGATACTCCGTCAAACTTTCTTGATCCCCACTATTTCTTCAATATATAAATAATTTACTTCTACAAAAATAAAATCATAAGCCGCACTAGTTAACTATTTTCCAAAACTATCACTATCAATTTTTTCATTAGACATACATATCCAAACTTTTTATTTTTTACATTTATATATCAAATAAAATATTTATTTTCATTACAAGATATATAACCATCAACGTTATAAATCTCATTACAAATTATAAATCTCTAATTATGCATTGATAATTTTCATATATACACATATATAAAATTAGAATATGGGCTATTAAAATAAGAAAGTCCTAAAAATAATGCAGTTTACCTTTTCTTTTTCTATCAACACAGTTTCTTGTATTTCAATTTTCATAAAAATAAATAACACTACTAATCCACAAAAAAAATGAATCAATTGCATTAAAGTGGCTCCCATTTAATAGAAATTGATATAACAATAGCTTTCAAATGTCACTAGCATATACGTCTCTACCTATATAAAATTTCATAATATACATATGACTTTATAAACACTTCAGAAACAAATAAATGGTTTACAAGCATATGAAATTCCATATACTCTCACACAAAGAATCAAAAGATTAAATTAATTTACAAAAATGCCATTTTTTTCCACATAATAGCTTAACAAAATTATTATTAGTAATTCTACACAAATGTTCACAATAATTAAAAGACCCAAAAATAGTATATCACTCGTGCCACACGATAGAATACCATGTAAAAGCATTGAACATCTCATTTAAATTAGATTGATTCACACATCACACAAAATATTAAAAAATTGTATTTGTTCTTTAGATAAGTTAATGAACCAATGATTTACTTGTCTAGTAATACTCATATTCATCTATATCATATTTTAAACATTATAGTCACAATAAAGGACTTCTCAATACTATAATTATATTGGATGAGATTTCGCATATACAACATTAGCATTATTTTAAATATTTTCATAAACCAACTTTATGTAAATAAATCAAAAGTGTGTACCTCTTATAGAACCTCATTTATATCTTCGGTCATCAAGACACTAACATCATTCTTATTTTTCAGTAGATACTTCCATAGAGACATGAATATCTTAAAATTGTTGGAGTTGCTACTTGAAAATAAGAGAAACAACTGAAACAAGAACAAATTGTTAGTAAATGAAACGTGTGGTCCTGAGCTGAGGCACAGATATCTCGCTTTCTTTAAGGTAATTTACGCCTCTCACAGGTTGATTTAGTCATATCACCCGGTGCAGTGAGTACGCAGGCGCATTACTTCCAGGATACAACAGCCCAGTACTCTCTTGTTTGATCTATCACCTTTGCACTAAGATGATAGATAAGACTCTCACTCCCACACATTTTTTTCTATCCCAATATATAAAACTACATATCTTAACATAATATTTTTTAGATTGAAATACTCCATCATCTTTCCTCTCATAGCACAGACACACGTCTCCCATATACAAATATATATATATATATATATATCCTCCACTATTTTTTATCTTCCCAACAATGATAAATCTATATCTATATCTTATATTATATGGCTCCACCCCTTTCTGGTCGTCATTCTTTTTTAACTTTAGGCTAAACTTTAATTAACCAATCAAAAAATACATAATTGTTCATATTATAATTATAAATTAAATAAAAAACTAGAAAGTGGGTTGAGAACGTGGGTTGTGCATCTCTCTCTCTCTATCTTTCTCTGTAATGTAGGAAATACTTAAGTTTATTTTTTTTAAGCCAAAACCTCACTTAAGTCCATAATGTGTACTATCAATTTCATTTTGATCCATAATATTTGCGTGCCCGTTAGGGCACGCAAAGCCTCTAGTTATATTATATGTCTAAGGAGCTTAATGGTTGGTCAAAATTATATAATTTAAAAATTACAAAATCAATCCAATTTTTAGTCGCCCACACCCACGTCCATTATATTAACTAAAAAAGTTGGCCATGATAAAAAAAATAAAAAATTAACCCACGTTCATCACTCCCCAAATAAATTTAAAACATATAATACAAATTAAATTAACATTTAAAATTTTTTTTGTCGATATGAGTGAAATCAATCCTTCACCGGAGTCTGGCGGCACGGCGAAGGAGAATGACTTGCTGATGCGAAGTAATAAGAGGATCAAGGGGAATGATCTGCAGAATGAGGTTAATATGGGTGAGGCGAATGCTTTTCCAGTTATTACCAGCAGGGAGGTTTTATTCTACAAAGACAGATTGTTGGGCTACAATGGAGATGGGTATGTCTTTTCTGATGAAGAGGATGGCATCCAAGATGATATGTCTGAGGACGATGATGAAGTCGAAGAGTATTATGGCGAGGCTCTGAGAGAGAAGCAATCCAAAGTGGATTGGCCCATTATTCCTTTACGAAATGATGAAAGACGGAGTCTTCGTTCTCCTTGGAAGAAAAGTCTCATCATCAACCTACTTGGGAAGAGGATTAGTTTCAAATTTTTACTGGCCAAATTGTATAAGCTCTGGAGCGGCATTCAGTTTAAAATTGTTGATTTGCATAATGGTCATTACTTGGTGAAATTAAAAGAGAGGGCGAATGCGAACTTCATACTTCAGGGAGGCCCCTGGGTTATTGCCGAACACTATCTTCTGGTTCAGCGATGGAGGCCAAAGTTTGATCCCTATGATAATTCTGTAGGAAGATTGGCGAATTGGGCGAGAATTCCGAACCTTCCTATTGAGTACTATGAGCGGCACTTTTTGTGGAGGGTAGGGTCACATATCGGCAAAACTTTGAGAGTGGATCCCAATACCATTAGAGAAGCTATAGCGGAGAAAGAGAATTTTCATGAAGAAGTTAAAAGAGGTAGATTTGCACGCATCTGTGTGGAGATAGACTTTAGAAAAAAAACTTGTCTCTAAGATTCAAATCGAAGAAAAGTTGTATGCCGTTGAATACGAAGGCCTTCATTCTATTTGTTTTGTTTGTGGCAAATTTGGTCACAAGAAGGATGCGTGCCCAACTCTTGCTAAACAAAATATGGATCCTGGTTCTCCGGACATGGAGGAAGATTGGAGGAATAAGGTCTCTGTTAATTTCAATGGTCAAGGATGCGAAAGACCATCTGTAGGGGGTGATACTTTTGGTCCCTGGATGATTGCTAGGAGATCCACGAGAAGACGGGCTACCATTGACGCAGGGAATGAAACGCCGACATCGGCGACAGTGCAGAGGGGAGATAAGAGAAGGACTGACGTGGCAGCTAAATCAAAACCTAGTTCTTTGGGGAGGAAAATCAATTATGGTTCGAGATTTTCGGTGTTTACTGATTTGGAGGAAGATTCTGATAATTTGAATGTGATGGAGGATACACATGCTACACACAATATCTCGGAGGGTATAGTTGGTGATGTCCCGAAGATTTCGGTGGAAAAGAGATTCTCTCAATCTCAAAAATTGAAGGCAGCGTCTAAAAGGGTTAATATGAATAATACACAACGCTCTACCCTATCTTCCATCCAAAATAGGGTTATTCAAAAGGCTGAGAAAAGGAGTGTTGGGCCTGGGCCTGGCAAAGAGAATGGGGGGAAGCTTCATATAGTGGGCCGTGTTCAGTTGGATAGAAACGATGGTGGGCTGATGCATGATAGAAGTCTGGGAATTAAGTTGGCAACGGGCCGCGAGCTTCAGTCTTCAACGGATGGGGTGGGGCCGTCCAATTCTTCAGGAAGAAATGGATTGGGCTCCATGTCTGGCCCAAAACCGCCGGATTTAAATAACAATGTTGGAGCGGCGTTAGTTGGCGAGGATAAAAGGATGCAGGTGGGAGATAATGATCTTGCCATGAATGACGCTAATGGGGCTGTTGTGGTCCATTCTAGTAAGTGCTGAAGCTTTATGCTCGTGGGGTCCAACATTATACTTATTTGTTTTTATGAATATTACAAGTTGGAATTGTAGGGGTGCTGCACACCCGATTTTCACCCGGCACTTTAAAGAAATGAGAAGATTATATGATATTGGCATTTTTGCAGATTTAGAACCTCGCATTGCTGGAGAGAATCGTGCGAAGGTTACTCAAAAACTTGGTTTTGACGACTTTTATTATGTGGATGCTGTTGGTTTTAGTGGCGGAATTTGGTTACTTTGGGATGCAAACTATTGGATTGTTGATGTCAAGTCCAGTAGCAAGTATCATATTCATTCTGAAGTCTCATCTAAAGTCTCAAACAAGAGTTTTATGCTTACTATGGTGTATGGTAGTCCTCAACCAGCCTACAGAAGAGATTTGGAGTGAGTTGGTTAATATTGCTAGAGAGGTTAGAGGAGCTTGGTTAATCATGGGTGATTTTAACTCTTATCTCCTAAGCAGTGAGAAGACGGGAGGTAATCATCATGACTGGAACTCTATTCGGCTTTTTTCTGAATGTTTGAGTCAGTGCGAACTTATGGATATGGGGTGCAAAGGAGTAAAATTTACTTGGGAGAAAGGTCGTGTTAAAGAAAGAACTGACAGAGCTTGTTGTAATTGTTGGGAAATCACAGAGGGAGCGCAGCGGAAGGGGAAAATAAAAATTTTTCCAGGGACTAAAACGTAATTAAAAACAAACTCTGTGATTCCTTCCAGGATCCACTAACTATGTTTATACCAGTTTTAGGAAAGATGTTTACCTAGCTTTGATCGGTGACTTGTCGAATTTGCGAATTGAGAAGTCCACAGTGTGTCCTTCCTCTACCAGTAATCCACACGAGCAGTTTGGCAGATGCCTAGGTGCTAGCCTCCTTCACTTCTTCCTAAGTGAAAACGGGAACTATATCTATGGTTCTTGAGTAATCAAGAAGTGTTCTTGATTATCAAGATTATATGGGATTGGCGAATTTTCACTCTCTATAGATGCACTAGGCGAATTCTTTGGTCTAACCAAGAATCAATCTAAGTTGTGAATTGTCTACCAAATAGGCGCCTAGAGGCCCTATTTATAGTGTTCTCATTCCTAGTTTTAGGGAATCCTAATCCAATTAAGATATCCTAAAATATGGGATATCTTTTAGATATCTCATAATTATCTTTTGATTTATAATATTAAACTTAATATTATAATTCAAAGATAATCCTAATTTTCGATTTGGCCTATCCAAGATCAAATCTTGGATCAAATCTTGATTTGCCCAAATCCTATTGGTTGGAATGAGTCATGAGAATTTGATTTTATAATTTAAAAATTACCTTAATATTTAAATGATAAAGTCGAATTTCACCTTGGACCAAACTCTAAAATGCAAGATCAAATCTTCCATCCTAAGATAGGGCTAGGCGAAAATTCCCATGATTATTGGGAGGAATTTTATAACAACCCAAACTCCTTAGGTAGTTATAACTAATTCCTAACAATTTTGATTAAAAGAATTACCTTAATATCTTTTAATTCAAATCCTATATCTTTCCCTAAAGATATTTATCTTATCTTTATTTAATTAATAAAAACAATTTCTATTAATAAAATTAAGGATAATGAGGCGCCACCCTCATCCTTATATATCCCAATTTTAGTGAATTTAATAAATCAATATTTTCCTACTTTTTAGGAAAACTATTTAATTTATTTATTCACTAATATTTTAATTGTAAAACCATTTTAACAATTAATTTAATTTTAAATTTGTCCAACAAATTTAAAACCTTAATCATAGATATTTATTTAAGACAAGATTTAATGTCCTAAGACATTTAACTATGTCCTAAATTGTGTCACCTAAGTGACTCACGAATTAACCCTAATTCGTGTCCCAAGAATTAGCATCTTGATCCTGCTCATGTGTGACCCAGCAGGCCTCACGTGAAGTTGGCAGCAAATCATCTTTATGATTCACAAGTTGTGAGCGGACTCTAGCAAGCCATCACAACTACCCAAAACACGGGAGTTATCGCTTTAACGACTTTTAACGATTTAACCTAAGTACCACCTTGTCATAATCCCTATTGTCTCACGATATTTTGGTCATGGATTAGGCACGGGAATGTCATCCAAAATCCAAACCACAACTTTCTCGATTTCCTGAGTTAGTCCCAATTCCCAGCGTGGCCACGCATTTCTTGGACAGACTCATCGAGGGCGCCAGTTAAATATCTCTCATCTTAAATGAGGGACAAAATCCCATCTTGGTCAACCACATTCCTTTGCACGGTAATCAACCAAACCCGTACCTAGCCTGTATGGCTACCCTGCTACGGGTAACGTTGGACTAGGCCAAAGTTTGACAACTACAATGCCGGAATAGTCAAGACCTCAGGTCTAAGGCTATCGTGACAGGTGTACAGGAGAGGCTCGCTTATGACTAAACCCATGCAGGACTCTCCGGGTCGGTCCAGTAATTTTGTAACCCTTACAAAATTCCACCATGGCTCTCGAGAAGCATCTAGTGCATGTATCTCTATACACCGAGGTCATGCTGGTCTTAGTTCATTTACGTTCCCACGTGAATGATCGACCAGGGACAGTTTTAGATTAATTATCTTATAATTAATCAAGGACGCTATCATAGTAAACATGCTAATAATATGATAACAACATAATTTATCTCTATAAATTAATCAAAAATTACATATGTTCAAATAACATATAAATAAAATGATTGGCCCTAGGGCACAATCTCCATCAGTAATTTGAAATGGCAACTCGACTTCCCTGATGCTTTTGTCATGAATGGGCTTATGTTCAAGTTTGATCATAGGGCGGTGGTTGTTTATCTTGGTAAGGAAGTTACTAGTGGCCGGGATTCTAGACCCTTTAGATTCCAGGCAGCTTGGCTTTCCCATGACTCGTTTGTGGGGTTAGTAGAGGAAGCATGGCATAGTAATAAGGATTGGCTAGAAGGCTATCATAACTTTACAAAGAAGGTAACGGTCTGGAACAAGGAAGTGTTTGGAGGATATTTTTAGACGGAAGCAATCCATTATCCGCAGGCTCAATGGCATTGAACGAACTCTAGAAAATTATTCTCGTCCTGATTTAGTTAAACTTCATTCTGATCTTTGGGACGAATTTAATTTAATTCTAGAGAAAGAGGAGTTGTTTTGGTATCAAAAGTCGAGATGTAATTGGCTTTCCTTGGGTGATCGTAACACGAAGTTCTTTCACGTTCAACCATTATTAAGAGGAAAAAGAATAAAATTTTAATGTTGAAGGATAGTAATGGCGAGTGGGTTGGTGATCAGGGAGCTTTGAAGACTATGGCTATCAATTTTTATTCTCATCTTTTCTCTCAGGATTCTTCTATAAGGGCTGATGGACCACCCTGTGATAGTAGTTATGTGCTTGCTTTAGAAGATGTCATTGATATTGAAAGACCAATTTGTGGAGAGGAAATTAAGGACGCCATGTTTAGTGTGGGTCCTTTTAAAGCCCCTGGGAGCGATGGACTTCACACCATATTCTTTCAGAGCCAGTGGGATGTGATTGGTACCTCAGTTTGCAACTTTGTGAAGCGAGTTTTTGTTGGGAATCCTAGGCGCCTAAGGCAGCGGAAGCAAAAATAAAATTAAATAAAACGCCTAGGTCCTATGATTCCCGAACGGATCCGCTAGTAGAATTTAAAACTTTTGGTTAGTGTTATACCTCAGAGTTTCAAACGATGGTTGTACGGGGCGAGTTCCACGGATCCACTCCCAGAGTTCTCCCTCTGCCAGTAATCCACACGAACAGTTTCTTTGACCACCGAGGTGCTAGCCTCCAAATTCTTTTCTCAAAAGAATTTCTGGGACCAATCTGCTGACCTCTGAATTTCAAGAACTCCTTCTTGACAATTCAGACTTTGGAGGTGGCGCTAGAAGAATCCCCCCACAAGAACTCCTTCTTGCCTATTCTTCTCTCAAACCCTAATTATATGAGCAAAATCGAAATCTCCCTCTAACTCTTAGAGAAAGTCGATTTTCTCTATAGTGTGTGCAAAGGAATTTTTTCTCTCTAACTCTTAGGAGGAAAATCAAAACTAGGGTTTCACTAAAAGTGTGTGAGGCAAGTCGACTTGCCCCCTTAAAATAGGGAAGAATTTTGGTGATTTTAAAATTCCTAAAATAAAGATATTCTGATAATATAATTATTTTAGGCCTTGAATTTATAATTATAATATTACCTTAATATTATATTTAAATTCAAAATGCAATCTTGGAGAATCAAATTGAGAGATCAAATCTCCCAATGGGACCCACCAAGATGGCGCCTAATCCCCCTTTAATTATCCTTGGAATTTAATTAATCAAAAACCTCTAATTTTTGATTCACCAAAGTAATTAAAAGATCTTCACCAAATCTTTTGAATTTCAAATCTCCATTTGAATTTCAAATAATAATTGAATTAAATAAAACAATTTTATTTAACCCAAAATTATCCCATGAGGCGCCACCCTCCTATTTATTAGGAATTTTATAATTCAATAATTTCCTAACTCTTAGGAACATTATCCAGAATTATTTTCCTAATATTTAAATTGCCTATAATTAATCTCATTAATTATATTCAATTATTAATATTTAAATTTGTCCCACAAATCTAAATATGTCATCTGTAGATTAATTAAGACCAGACCTAATGTCCCAGACATTTCCTCTGTGTCTTAAATCGTGTCACTCGCGTGACCCACGAATTAACCCTAATTCGTGTCCCTCTCGAATGGTGATCAGATCCTGCCCGTGTGTGACCCAGCAGGCCCCACGCAATAATGGCAGTAGGGCATCCCCATGACCTACAAGTTGTGAGCGGACTCTAGCAAGCCATCACAACTACCCAAAATCCGTGAGTGATCGTTCGGTAACCGGAAGAACGACTTAACCTCAGTACCTCCGTGTACGTGATCCGTTTGTCCTACGATATCTTGGTCATGGACTAGGCACAGGTATGTCATCCATAATCCAAACCTCAACTTTCTCGATTCCTTGAGTAAGTCCCAAATTCCCGCGTGGCCACGCATTTTCCTGGACAGACTCATCGAGGGCGCCAGTTAGATATCTCTCAAATTAATGAGGGACAAAATCCCATTTTGGCCAATCCACATCCCACTGCAGAGCAATCAACCAGTCCCGTACTCAGCCCGTATAACTACCCTGTTACGGGCAGCGTTAGACTAAGCCAAAGACTGACAACTGCAACGCTGGAATAGTCATTGACCTCAGGTCAAAGGCATCGCTACAGGCGTACTAGGAGAGACTAGCTGATGACTAAACCCATGCAGGACTCTCCGGGTCAGTCCAGCAATTCGTAACCACCTTACGTAATTGCACCATGACTCTCGTCCCAGCATCTAGTGCGTGCATCTCATGCACCGAGGTCATGCTGGTCTTAGTTTATTTTTGCTCCCACAAAAATAATCGACCAGGGACAATTTTAGATTAATTATCTCATAATTAATCATGGACGTTATCATAGTAAACATGCGAATGATATGACAACACATTAATTTATCTTCCATAAATTAATAATATGTTCACAACATATTTATCAAATAAAATGATTGGCCCTAGGGCACAATCTCCAACAGTTTTTGCCGAGCCGGATTCCATTAGAGAAGTTAACCAGACTATTCTTGTTCTCATTCCGAAGTGTGACAATCCAGAAACATTGAAGGAGATGAGACTGATTTCCTTGTGCAATGTTATTTACAAACTCGTCACCAAAGTCATTGCTAATAGATCCCTGAGTTATATTTTTATCTCATTATTCTCAATTTCCCCTCTTTTTCATCATCTTCATTCATTTTAGTCCCAAATCCTCAAAATAAAATTGTAAAGTGTCTCAAAACTCTTCCAACATTCCAGTTTAGTCCTTAAAAGTATTAAAAACCCTAAAACCTAAACCATAAACCCCAAACTCTAAACCCTAAAACAAAAAATCGTAAAATCCAAAAATTGTAAAGTGTCCAAAAATTCTTCTAAACATTTCAATTTAGTCCTTAAACTCTAAAACCTCAAACCCTATAACCCCAAACCCCAAACCCAAAACTCTAAAACCCCAAACCCTAAACCCTAAAATCCCAAACCCCAAACCCTAAAATCCAAAACCCCAAATCCTAAAACCTTAAACCCTAAATTCTAAAACCCCAAACCCCAAACCATAAAATTCCAAACCCCAAACCCTAAACCCTAAACCCTAAAACCCCAAACCCTAAAATCCTAAACCATAAAACCCTAAACCCTAAACCCTAAAATCATAAACCCTAAAGCCCTAAAATCCTAAAATTGTAAAGTGTCCCAAAATTCTTCCAAACATTTCAATTTAGTTCTTAAACTCTAAAACCCCAAATCTTAGAACCCCAAACCCTAAACTCTAAAACCCCAAACCCCAAAACCCAAACCCCAAACCTAGATCCTAAAATCCCATACCCCAAACTCTAAAACCTCAAACCCCAAACACAAACCCTAAACTCTAAAACCCCAAACCATAATCAGAATTGTGACTGTACATTAAAGTTCAACAATTGTGACGTGCAGCAGTATTATTCAAATCAGTCCTCAAATTTATCAAAATAGTTTAATATGTTAGACAAATTGGTCCTCTAATTAAATGAATAGATCATAAACCAAAGAGTTTAGGTTATGGGATTTTAGGGTTTGGGGTTTGGGGTTTTAGTTTGGGGTTTGGTGTTTTAGGTTTTAGGATTTGGGGTTCAAGGTTCAAGGTTTGGGATTTTAGGGTTTGGTGTTTGGGGTTTGAGTTTGAGGTTTGGGGTTTAGGGTTTTAGAGTATAGGGTATGGGATTTTAGGGTTTGGAGTTTGGGGTTGTAGAGTTTAGGGTTTAAGGTTTTAGGATTTTGGGTTTGGGGTTTGGAATTTTAGGGTTTGGGGTTTGGGGTTTTAGAATTTAGGGTTTAAGGTTTTAGGATTTGGGGTTTGGGATTTTAGGGTTTGGGGTTTGGGATTTTAGGGTTTAGGGTTTGGGGTTTTAGAGTTTTGGATTTGGAGTTTGGGGTTCTAGGGTTTGAGGTTTTAGAAGAATTTTTGGTCACTTTACAATTTTAGGAATTTAGGGATTTAGGGTTTAGGTTTTAGGGTTTTAGGGTTTGGGGTTTAGGATTTTAGGGTTTAGGGTTTAGGGTTTAGGGTTTGGGGTTTAGGGTTTAGTTTTTAGGATTTTTAATACTTTTAAGGACTAAACTGGAATGTTTGGAAGAGTTTTGGGACACTTTACAATTTTATTTTGAGGATTTGGGACTAAAATGAATGAAGATGATGAAAAAGAGGGGAAATTGAGAATAATGAGATAAAAATATAACTCAGGGACCTATTTGAATTTTGAATGAAATATTTTTTTTATTATTAATGCTGATGTGGCACGCACAGTTGGTTTTTTTTTTTTCAGTTTTCCAACTGCTGACGTGGCACTTAACGTGCCACGTCAGCAGTTAACGGACACGTCATCATGTGGCTAACGCCAACTTAACAGAAAGACCAATTTGACTAACGTTAGTAAAATTCGGGGACCTATTTGTCAATTTCCATAAATCAGGGACCAATCCGTCAGCGACCCAATAATCCAGGGACCAATTTGGGAGTTTACTCATAATAAAATTGGCAGTAAATTAATAAAGGCCAAAATGCACAAACACTCCCTGAGTTTTAGGTTGGATGCACATAACACACCTGAGTTTTTAATTTGTGCAAATAGGACCCCTGAATTTTCAATAACGTGCAAATAACACCCTTAAGTGCTACATCAGTGGCTGTATATAGTAATTTTATAAAAAAATTTAAGTAAAGTCTTATTTTAGTCCCTCAAGTTTACTTAAAGTTTCGTTTTGGTCTCTTATGTTTCTAAAAAGTTCTATCCTTAGTCCCTCTCCAATTTTCATCTAATTTTTCTGTTAAATAAAAGAAAAAAATTGGGTTTAATTTCGTAAAAGTTTTAGTTTTTTTTAATTAAGGTCCTTTCTTTATATAATAGCACCAAAATATAAGAAAAAATATAAATTATAACTTAAAACAATTTTAGCCTAGAAAAGGAAACCCATCTACGACTTCTTCTTCCTCGTCTTCTTCATCTTTCTTCTTCAAATCAAAACAAAATAACAACAGATGCTCAAATCTTTGGCTGCTTTCCTTCGCGGTGAGATTCTACTCTCCTCAGAACGCAATCGCCGTCGAGATTCGCTCGAAGAAGTCGTCGGAGAAGCTTCTGCTTCCGCATCCAACAGATCTAGATCGGGACACTTTGCGTTCGAAGGCTGACGTGGTGTCGTCGTCGTTGGTACTGGTTTTCCCCAAGTAGGAGGATGAAGAAGAAAAGGGACCCGAGGCTTGCGTTCGACGACTTCTTCAAGCGAATCTCGACGGGCTTCGGCGATTGCGTTCTGAGGAGAGTAGAATCTCACCGCAAAGGAAAGCAGCCAAAGATTTGAGCATTTGTTGTTGTTGTGTTTTGATTTGAAGAGGAAGAAAATTGAAGAAGGAAGATGAAGAAGACGAGGAAGAAGATGAAGTCGCTGGGTCTCCTTTTCTAGGTTAAAATTGTTTTAAGTCCTAATCTATTTATTTTTTTCTTATATGTTGGTTCTATTATGTAAAGAAAGGACCTTAAATAAAAAAAATAAAACTTTTAAGGAAACTAAACTAATTTTTTTCTTTTATTTAACAGAAAAATTAGATGGAAATTGGAGAGGGACTAAGGGTAGAACTTTTTAAAAACTTGAGGGACCAAAACGAAACTTTGAGCAAACTTGAGGGACTAAAATAAGACTTTACTTAGATTTTTTATAAAATTACTATTATACCCTCACTGATGTGGCACTTAAGAGTGTTATTTGCACGTTATTGAAAACTCAGTGATCCTATTTACGCAAATTGAAAACTCAGAGGTGTTATGTGCACCTAACCTAAAACTCAGGGGTGTTTGTGCATTTTGGCCATTAATAAAAGTTACGAGCGACTACTGAAAATTCAAAGGGTGTTGTCCTTAATTAACCTTAAAAGATATAACTAAAATCAATTTGATTATTTTATTAATATATGAATTTACTTTTTAACTTGTGATTTTCTAACATCATTCTAACATCAAGTTGATCTAAGGAATGAAAAGTTAGATCTCCAAATACATTGTGTTTTCTATAGAAATATTCTTTTGGGAAGGACTTTGCTATAAAAAAGCCTCTGTATTTGGACATATTACTTTTTATCTCTTAGATCAAAATAAATAACGACAAGGTTTTTCTAGATAAAAAAAATTATACAAATCTCAATAATTTAAAACTGTAATCTAAAGAATAAAAAGTCAAATGCCCAGACACAAAATTTTCTTATAGCAAAATCTTTGGAGGGCTTTGTTATATATATATATATTTTTTTTTTTTTTGCTAGAGACAAGAATTGACAAAACACTTAATGTGAGTGTTACTCTTTATTCTCATATAACCTACTTAAATACTCTCACACACACTCACTTCCCACCGATGTGGGTTTGAAACCACCATAAGGACATGCCCCAAACACGCGTTGGACTTTGTTATATATATATAACTGTGAGTATTTAGGCGTTTTATTTGATGATTTTCTATTTTTTTTAATTTTGATTTTTGTTTTTTTGAGTTTGGAACAAGCCTTTTGAGAGATGGATTAGGCCCAACTCAAGAATCGAGATGGACCATGATTGGATTGGACCAAAATTAGGATCTTTGGGGTTTGGGCTACAACATGAAAATTTTATGTATTTACTTTTTAATTCTCTCGTCCAGCAAAAGTATTTAATTCCTCTACATGAATTTTTTTTCATTTTTCAGTTATTATAGCTTTCAATTTTTTTTCATTCTAATTTTTTTAACATAAAATTAAAAGAACAAAACAATACCCTACTTTCATTTTAAATTTCACCAAATTAGTTGCATTGGAGACGCAGAACAACTTCAACTTGAACTTCAACATATATAGGGGAATATACAAATTAGTATTCGTGTGACTTTGAAAAAAATCTTACTCACCAAAAATTATAATTTATGTGGGTTGACTCACTTAACTCGCAGCTCATAGTGAGCTAACTTGAGTGAGTTAGTTGTTGAGAAAAATAAAAATATTAATAAAACAAAATAACATTTTTCCCGTTGAAAATAATCAGTGAAATAATATGAAGAAACACAATCACAACACAAAAGAAATTAACGTGGAAACCTTAAATCGGGCAAAAAATCACGACCGTTCCAAAGAAAAATACTATATGAAAATTTTTATATCACACAATATTCTCTCAACCTTTGTCCCTAGTACACTGACATGACTCTCTAAAGCTAATATTTAAACACACCTCACCACTCTAGAATCGTGAGAATGAAGAGACAAATAATAATACAACTTACACACCTCTCAAAAACAAGAGAATAAATAGAAGATACCAAGTCAAATACAAACTTAAAGTTCTGACTTGATTCACGTAAAGACCTTTGGGCTCCTTTTAAAGGCTCTACACCCCTTCCACCTTTCAATGTGAATTAATTTTCAAGTAATATCTCAACATTAGCGAATTGGTGAGTCAATTCATCTTATATATATATATATCTATATAATTTTAGATGTATTGATTAGTGATTAGTATTGAATAATTGTAGTATTGGTATAATTTACCTTATTTTCATGAATTTTATTAAAAAAAAGTTAATAACAAATATTTTTAATTTTAAAAAATGGGAAAAAAGACAAATAATTGAAAAAACGAAAAATAAAATGACCGGTGGGTTAAGTGAGCTAACTTGGCTCACCAAGTTGACAAGTCGGGTTGGCTGAACCTGGCTCACCAAAAAGAATTTATTTGCATAAGCCGCAACTTGTGGCGAGCTAGCTCAAGTGAGTTGGGCTTACTCATTTTTGACACTTCTAGATTTATAGGACAATATAGCCCCCAAAAAAAAACTGAGTTAGATCAAATTATTCATTAATCTTTTTAATTGTGCTCTTAATAGATACTAAATAGTAAATACAGGTGTACACATGGACAGACACATTATCATATTTGTATACGGTTATTATATTTAATTTAATGGCAGAAATATAGAAAAAGTCTAAAAAAGGTAATAGAAGTTAAAAGATATAAAACATAGAAAGATGTTATACACTTATACTAAATCAATTATGACCTTTTAAAGTTTAACTTTTAAACATTTTCTACACTCATGTTCATATCACAAGTTTACCATTTTATTATACAAGTTTGGATTGTGATCCTCAAATTTTAATATGGTATCAAAGCCAAATGAATTCACAATCTAAAAAAGTTAAACTAAGCTAGTTAAAGGGGAAGGCAGTGTTGACGATATCAAAAGTCTCTTATTAAAGAAATAAGATAAAACTAAAATATCTATAATGTGAGCGAATATCATATTAAATTATTCAAGACATTTTGATCAAATAACATACTCTACACTAATGTTCAAATATATATCAGCCCAACACTATCATAGTAACTTGGATCCGTATTTAATGATTTATTAATATAGTTATGTTATCAATTTTTTATTTGGTGGACTCACGTATTATATATTTTATTTGTACATAATAGGTTATTAAATATTTATAATTGGTTCAATTAATTAATTGATCTCATTGTTATTATTTATGGACTAATTATATTATTCTACGAGTCTGGGCTAAATAAATAAATAATGTGTAGAAACTATAAAGCCCAACTTTGTTGATGGGCCAAGGCTATTTGAGCTAGGTATCTCTACGGTTGTTGTTCCCTAAGGTGGGATAGTTATATATATGAGTTAATCAGAAAAGTCAGACTAATGTTCAGAAACCCTATTATGTCACTCTCATATCCATCTTGTGAGAGGATTTTGACAACTATCTAACACCTTGGAAGAATTAAACCCGCCTTCATGCTGATTAGCTATGGATCAAGGTAGGTTCTTTATTCTTATTCGTCTGTGATTAATTTTTGAAGTTATCTTTGTTAAAGATCATGTTTTACAACCATTGTTTTCGCTTCCGCCTTCAGTATTATATATTCTTGTATAGTTTCTTTAGTTGGTTGTAATTTTGGGTCATCAAGTTATTTATATAAGTAAATTTTTATTATAAGAATTCAACCCGCCTTCATGCTGATTAGCTATGGATCAAGGTAGATTCTTTATTCTTATTCGTCTGTGATTAATTTTTGAAGTTATCTTTGTTAAAGATCATGTTTTACAACCATTGTTTTCGCTTCCACCTTCAGTATTATATATTCTTGTATATTAGTGGGTTGTAATTTTGGGCCATCAAGTTATTTATATAAGTAAACTTTTCTTCGAGGTCATCCGCCTGCTTTCTTCCAATCCTTCTGAGGTATTTGCAAAGATGATATAATTCACTTGGTTGAAGAGGTCTTCTTTGGTCAAGCTCCTCTCATCGATATTAATCAGACTCTCTTATGCTTAATTCCTAAAATTGATCATCTTACCTCTATCAAAGATTTTCGGCCTATTAGTTTGAGCAATACAGTGTATAAGACTATTTCTAAGGTGTTTGTCAATTGCCTTCAACTTCTCATGGACCAAATAATTTCTCCTAATCGGAATGCATTCATTCGTGGAAGATTAATTTCATACAACACTTTCTTGGCTTCTGAGTTAATGATTGTTATTCACAAGGCCACGAAGACAAAAATGCATTGGTGTGCTGCTAAACTTGATATTTCAAAGGCCTTTGATTGAATCTCTTGGGATTTTTTGGAGTCTGTCCTCATTGTTATGAAATTTCCTCTGCGCTTCATTTCTATTATTATGAATTGTATCACTACTGTCAATTACACTTTAATGCTTAATGGACAACTCTCTCACAGCTTTTCACCTAGCAGAGGTATCAGATGGGGTGATCCTTTGTCACCTTACTTGTTTATCCTTGCTATGAATGTGCTTTTTGTCTCCCTTCTCAAAGCTAAGGAAGCTAACAAGTTGCAGGAAATTCAATTTGCTCGTCGGGTCCGAAATTCTCATATCTCCCTATGTTAATGATATAACTATTTTTCAAAGCTTCCATGGAGTCTTGTGGGGTTCTTAAGGAAATTCTTGATGAATTTTGCTTCCACGCGAGCTTAAGTATCAACCGTTTTAAGTCTACTCTTGTTTTCAGCCCTAATACTCCAAAAATTGTTAAAAAGTTCATGAGCACTAGTCTTGGTTTCGAGATTTCAAATAAGTTGGGTAAATATTTGAGAGTTTTTGTGGATGATAGTAAAAGAGCAAACGAAGAATTTTGATAAGCTTGTTTCTAAGATTAACTCTAGGCTTGTTGGAGTCAAAATTGTTGTCTTAGGCAAGTAGACTTGTGCTCATCAAATCGGTTCTACAGGCTGATCCCATCTACCCCCTCTCGATCTTTCAGGCTCCTAAACATGTCTCTAACAAAGTGGATAGTAATCTGGTTAATTTCTGCTCCAGGAACGGGATAGGTTCGAGCTTGGAGGTCCATAGCAAAACAAGAGAAAAATGGTAAAATAATAATCAAAATAAAGAATAACAATATTAGAGAAAATAGTAACAAACAACCCCTACGATGATCTTAGTAAAACAAAGCATGTTCTAAAGAGCTCAAGGGGAATAGTGATTATCTCAGATATCTCACACTCAAAAGAGAAGAAGTGTTGTTTCTCTCATCAAAAGTATATATCTATCTCTCTAATAAATGAGATATCTTCCTCCAATATGTCTCTTTCTTCTCTCTTTCACTTTGCCTATGCCTTATGCGTCCCTTCCTTCCAACTTATCTCTCTCCACTAAAAAACTCCCCCTTGCGTCACTTCCTCCTCTCTCTATATATATCAAGACCTTATTTATATATAAAATGTCTTTAATATGCAATTATTGCCTTATAACCATGCACCCTTCACCTCCTATTGCATTATATTCCTTAAATATATTCAATTGCCTTATATGCTACTTAAATCCATTTATTTGCCCTCAAAACTCACCAAATGGCCATATTTAAATCATACCATATTAATACATATAAATGACTCATGATGCCTCATAATGTCTCATTTTCTCTCATAAAACATGGGAAGGAGAAAAAAGATGAAGGAATATGACATGTAAGCTAAAATAACAATTTGGTCCTTATCTAGTTTACTTCCTTTCATAATAATCCCTATTTACTAAAAGCTAGGATGATGAGATTTGAGCTCAATAGAACATTACTATATTTACTAAAGATAAGTCCTTACCTTACTTACTTAAGTGATCGTGACTGAACACGAATGAGCCTTTACTTCAATCCTACCAAGCCACACCCTAGGACCGGGGAAGGAGGGGTCTCCCTCCTTCGCAACATTCCCAACCTTGTCCAAGTGAGGATGTTGCGGATACCTGCCTCTTATATTAATTAATTAATTATAAAAAAATAGCCATGTAGGAACATTAGGTCCCCTGAACATGTATATGGAAAAGTTGTTAGCTCATGTACATGTGTATTAGGAATATGACTTACGGAGCTTATCACGCCTTCTTTAACCTTGTTATCTTAAAGGCAAAGTGTGAGAGCGTCTTATTGATTGAGATGTCTCATCCTCTTTAATTCTTATGTTTAGCATGTTGGAATGTAACTTATGGCATATGTGAATCTTTCTTCAAATCTTGGTTTTCTCTCGAAGGCCTTATTGGAAATGATATTGCATAGATTCAAAATAAATAGATAGAACATGATATGATTTTATCTTTAAATTACTCAAGTCATTTAATTAAATTAAATACTATACCTATGACTTAAAAAATAGTAATAATAAATTTCACTAAAGTATATGAACCAGTCCTTTGGGAAAAAATCTCATACCCCTTTAAGATATGGAAATGCTTGAAATTTACTTTAGCTGGACATGACTCTGTGATCTTTAGAATTAATTTGAAATCTAATGAATCTTAATAAACCTTTCAAAAATTAAAGTGATCTTCATTCTAAAATCAATAAAGAAAGAGACTGAACCCTAAAACTGATTTATGAAATCAAATTGGCGAGAAGCCATGAAGCTTCAACTAAAACAAATTGCTTTGTTCAAAAGCTGCTCTACAGTAGACTTGCATATGGATTATATATTTATATATAACCTTCAAGTTGGTTTCTCATGATTCCTTGTAAACATACACAAAAGAAACATCTCTAAAGAAAGGGCTCTGTCATACTGATTATAGAGTTACTAAACAAACAAACTATCTTTGCTACTAAGTACTTATCAGGGATACAACGTTAACATCTCACCAAATTGGATCTTATTCTATCATAATGATTTTAAAATTTACTTCTTACTAAAACAAATAAGTAAATAGAACTTCCTTCCCCTTGCCATACTCATGTAATAAATTCCTTTTCTTAGAATCTGTGTATTTTAACTAAAATAAGCATGAATGTGCTTGAATAAGAGAAAATTCTTTTTGCGTTAAAATATGAACGTAAATTTCCTTAATAGGCGAGAGACTATCACATGCTTTTTTTTTTCTTTTGAAAAAAAAACTGCATAGGTATGTATACTAAAAATTTATTTAAATCTCAGACTTTATGATTGACCACTTGTCAAAATAAACAAAGGACTAAAATCTCAAACAAAATCTTATCTTATTAATTCTATTTCAAATTTGAAACTTTTTTTTTCCATATTAAGTAATAAATAATTAAATAATTAAATTACTTTCATACCTTGATGTCTCTTAAAGCTCTCTCAAATTTCCTTGTCTCTCCACCTCATGCTTAAAAGAAACAACTTTACTTGATGCTATACAAGTTAGATGAATACATCTTGAACAAATTCTTAAGCTGAAATATCTCTTGAAAAACAAATAAGTAAATGCTAACACTTTCTCTTTTAATTGAAATAGCTAGCTAAGAATAACTTCAATTATATGAAACTTAACTTATAGGCCCCCAAACAAATACTAGGGGCTTCCTTGGATATAGAAACATGAACATGAAAGAAATTCTTTTAATGAATATTATGCTAATGACTTAAGAATAATAGTACTAGTAAACTTCGCTTAATTGGTGAAAAATAAAAACAGGAATTTGAGTGACTAGGACTAACTTGCACTTACTAAAACTTTTGCACAGCTTCTTTTTTACTTTTCTTTATACTTTTGAACCTTGGCTGAAAGTGCATAAGAAACCTTGAATATTCCTTTTTTTGTTTCAGTCCTTGCCTGTATGAGAAAGGGATTTTGATGTAAAAACATACATGTTTTAGGGTGTTAAATGTAATTTTGCTCATGTCATGTTTGCAAATTAAAAGATCATGTATGGTTATGCATGTATACATATGTGAAGATGTAACTTTAGTATGATCAGGGACTAAATTGCATACTTTTCTGAAATTTAGGACTGTTTTGTAATTTGTGCTATATACTTCGGGTAAAATTGCAGTTTTTGCCCGAAATCTTTTCGTAAAGTTCATTCAAGTCTCGAATTTGACTAGTTTATTGTCCAAAGGACATGTTCTTTTGTGAATGTCACCTATAGGTAGAGGATGTCTCTTTCTTAGATAGATATCACTTGTAGGCGAAAGGTCATTTTCTTAAGTAGTATACTTGCCACCTCTTATGTGGAAGGTGTCACTATTAAACACTCTTACACTTCTCTTAGGTGGAGACTACCTTGGAGACTTTCCACTACTCAAATGGATACTTCTTTCTCTTAGGAGGTCTCCTCCCTCTAAAGGTATCTTTCACACTTTTTGATAAAAAGCTTAACTTCTTAGGGACTCAAATGCTAAAAATCAAAACTTTTGGGGGTCTTTATGCAATTTTCCCTCTCTTGTTTTTATGACTACAACTCCCTTTTTCTCTAAATTCGTGACTATATCTCATTTCTTTCTTTCTTTTTTCACTAAATCTTTTCTTTCTCACTTTTTTTTTTCTTAAGAAGAATTTAAATGAAGTCTAATGCGTACCTATGCATAAATCTTTGAGGATCTTGAATTGAAGGTCTAGAGCAAAACAAGAGAAAAAGGGTAAAATAATAATCAAAATAAAGAATAACAATATTAGAGAAAATAGTAAGAAACAACCCCTAGGATGATCTTAGTAGGGGAGAAGTATCCATGCACCCTTCTCCTCTTTTGAGTGTGAGATATTAGAGATAATCACTATTCCCCTTGAGCTCTATCAAATGTCTTTAATATGCAATTATTGCCTTATAACCATGCACCCTTCACCTCCTATTGCATTATATGCCTTAAATCCATTTATTTGCCCTCAAAACTCACCAAATGGCCATATTTAAATTATACCACATTAATACATATAAATGACTCATGATGCCTCATAATGTCTCATTTTCTCTCATGAAACGTGGGAAGGTGAAAAGATGAAGGAATATGACATGTAAGCTAAAATAATAATTTGGTCCTTATCTAGTTTACTTCCTTTCATAATAATCCCTATTTACTAAAAGCTAGGATGATGGAATTTTAGCTCAATAGAACATTACTATATTTACTAAAGATAAGTCCTTACCTTACTTACTTAAGTGATCGTGACTGAACACGAATGAGCCTTTACTTAATCCTACCAAGCCACACCCTAGGACTGTTCCCGGGGAAGGAGGGGTCTCCCTCCTTCACAACATTCCCAACATTGTCCAAGTGAGGATGTTGCGGATACCTGCCTCTTATATTAATTAATTAATTATAAAAATATAGTCATGTAGGAACAATTTCTTTTGGGGGTTAAAAAATGACTGGCCCAGAATGCATCTTCTCCCTTCCTCTTTACTTTTTCTACGAAGGGATCAAGATGGTTTGGGTCTTCGAAAGACCAGTTTGGTTAATAACAGTCTCTTAACTAAGAGCTCTTGGAGGATTCTTGACAGGCCACACTCTCTTATGTCAAGATGGGTAAAGAGTAAGTATTGTAACAATGAAATTGATTTGGCCTTTAATACTACCTTCAAAGACTTTGTTTGTTGGAAAGCTATTAAACAAGTTGCACCAATTGTCTCTGGAAACCTCAGATGGAAGGTCGGCAATGGTATGAATATTGACATTTCTAACAAACATTGGTCGAGTCCTTGGTCGGGCAATAGGGGTGCTTTTAAAGTTGATGACAACAATGACAAAGATGTTGGTACATGGGATCTTACGTGCATTGAGGATATCTATCCCCAATCTAATGTTGATCGATTCAGATTTCTCTCCAAACCAAACCTTTTTGATGATAGGTTGGCTTGGAATGTTGTTATGTTGCCTTTGGAGTTTACACTATTGCTGAAGGTTTCAAGATGCTTAGTAGCAGGAATCCTCCTCTCACAGGTAATTGTTCTCTTCCTACTCCTTTTCCATGGAAAGACTTCTGGAAGACGAAGATTCAACCTAGAATCCTCCTTCACTCGTAAAAAGTTATTCACAAAGTTGTTCCAATTGCTTCCACATTGTCTGCTCATCATCTTAATGTTGATCGTGCATGCCTCTTTTGTATGGAAGCCCCGTAAACTAAAGATTATTTGTTCCTCCATTGCACCATTTCCCGAGCTATTTGGTTTGGTCTTAGACTCACCCCTCGTCCTCATGTCTTTCCTACCATCTTCAGCTGGATTTGTCACTGGTATAACAAATGGCGAAAGAGAAAACAAAAGTTTGTTTATTCCTGGCACATCATTCTAATCACCATTATTGATGTTATTTGGCAATATCGGAAAAGAGTCATTTGGAAGAACTCTCGCTGCTTGCCAAATCCACTAGAGGTTATCCGTCAAGTGAGATTGATCAGCGAAAATATGGATCAAAATTTGGTGGTAACATCGACTACATCAACTTGGGGCCTTAACGACACTTCTTCTGTCCCCTCTTAAATTTAGTTGAACATTCTTAATAGGGTGACAATTTGGGCAAGTACTTGTCCGAAATCTACTCCTAAAAACTATTTACTATCCGTTAGATACTAGATACACATCAGATAGGGTATAATTAGTGAAAAAATAAAAAATTGTTAGATATTAGTTAGATACGAATATTGTCTCAATTACATAATATTCATCCAAAATAGACGGATAATTATGATACTCGATATTTGATATTCTATCATATAAATATTTTATTATTTTTTTAATTAATTTATTTTATCTATCATATATTGAGTATTCAATATTATATACATATATATATCCAAATATGAGTAGTAGATAAAATAAACGAATATAATTATACAAATACAGGAAATAATAAAATGACCGAAATTCGGTTACCATTGTTAAATTTAAGAAAGTTGGTAGAAAAGGAAAAGAAATGAATAGTTATAATAAATTAGTTGAACAAAGAGCATAGAAGAGAAGTGAGGATTTGTACTATTGTAATAATGTATTGTTGTCTCACAATAATTGAAAGGCAAAGTTAGATAAAAATAATGGAAAAGGATTGGCTTCTTGTTTTTTTTTTTTT
>QANZ01044835.1:0-27708 GCA_003254925.1 Chamaecrista fasciculata | reverse complement strand
TTTTTTTTATTATTAATGCTGATGTGGCACGCACAGTTGGCTTTTTTTTTTAGTTTTTCAACTGCTGACGTGGCACTTAACGTGCCACGTCAGCAGTTAACGGCTTCAGGGACCAATTTGACTAACGTTAGTAAAATTCGGGGACCTATTTGTCAATTTCCATAAATCAGGGACCAATCTGTCAGCGACCCAATAATTCAGGGACCAGTTTGGGAGTTTACTCAAAAAAAAAGTTGTTTCCCTCTCTTTCGTTTTCCTTTTCTTGGTCATTGTCATTTGTCAGTGGTAGTGGTCATTGTTTTCTTGGACGGTGCCAACGTGGCCACTCCTTTCTCTCTCTTCAAACCTTTTTCTCACATCTGCTTTACGTGTTTCCCTCTACGCTCTTCTCTCATGAAAAAATAATTTTTTTTTTCAAATTTGATCAAATATATTTTAATTAAGTTGTAAATTTAATCTTATGTCTTTATAAAATGTTTTCTTATTAGTTTCACTTTAAATTTCATCCATATTTCTCTGTTAGGTATGAAGTGGACAATCGATTTAAATTTTTTTTTTATCCCTTATATTTGAGATAAGTTGTAATTTTAGTTTTTTATCTTTGGAGTAAGTTGCGATTTTGATTTTATATTTTCTTTTTCTTTTTTTTACAATTTTAGTCCCACACAGTTAGTTGTTCATGTCACATTTGAAAGAGATAGACAAAATTTAAGAAAAGATTAACACCGAAATCTTTAGTAAAAATATCACTATCTCCAATAATTTGGTTATTAAGTCATTAAAATACTATTTCATTACAAATCTAAGAACTAAAAGATAAAGAATCAATATGAATTCAAGGACAAAGAAAATACAATATCAAATTTAGGAACAAAGTCGCCACAAATAACTGTATTTGAAGTCTACCAAATTAGATCGAAACTCGTCAAAATACAAGATAAGATAGAAAGGATCCTAAAAGTCAAAGTGCACTTTTGGTCCTATAAGTCTTGTTTAGGTCTTAATTTGGTTTCATAACTTTTTCTATTGTACTTTTGGTCTCATATCTTTGTGAAAAGTTGCAAATTTGGTCCCGTATCACTTTTGGTCCTATATCTTTTGATCAAGTTACAAAATTGATCTCATATCTTTGCAAAAAGTTTCACCACCAGTCCCATCTAATAAGATGATATGAGACTAATTTTGCACTTGATTAAAAGATATGAGACCAATTCTGCAACATGACCCCAAGATATGGGACTAAAAATTCAACACGGGACCAAATATGCAATTTTAGTAAAATATATGGGACTAAAAGTGCAACAAAAAAAATTATGGGACCAAAAGTGCACTTTGACCCTCCTAAAATTAAACTCGCCAGTTAAGAGTTTTATAAGGAGTAAACTACTAAATTGGTCCCTGGATTATTGACTCGTTGACAGAATGGTCCCTGAATTTAGGAAATTGACAAATAGGTCCCCGAATTTTTCTAACGAGTCAAATAGGTCCCCGAATTTTTCTAACATTTGTCAAATAGGTCCTTCTGTGCATGTTATTCGGGGACCTATTTGACTAATGTTAGAAAAATTCGGGGACCTATTTGACTCTTTAGAAAAATTCGGGGACCTATTTGTCAATTTTCTAAATTTGGGGACCAATCTGTCAGCGAGCCAATAATCCAGGGACCAATTTGGTAGTTTACTCGTTTTATAAGTTTTAATTCTTAACTCCTTCCTCTTGTCGTTTTCAGCTGATCAACTCCGTCATATTCGGGGGTATGCTTGGAGTTTCACATCCATAACCAAGGGTAATTTTGTCAAAAGAGCACAACTCTTTGAAGTAAGAATAGTAAACTTTTGAGCTAGGAAAGTTTGTAAATTATACTCTCTCTCTATCAACCTCACTTGACGATACAAAAATTTTGTCTTGAACAGCTTTTGCATATTCAAAAGTTCAAACCCATTTCTCACTCTCTCCATCTCGTTCCTCTCTGCTATATATCAAGATTCTTCGCTGAAAAAAGCTTCTCACGATTCAAATTTCTAGTTGCTTGATACTTGTAGAAGCTGCTTTCGAGGTCTTACTTGGTCATTTTTTTTTTAATTTTTTTCACGAGTTTTCTAGCGGATTCACACCAAGGCCTTTCGATTTCAGTCAGTGTTTGTGGGGTTTTAAGAAAAGTCAAGATCGCTGGCTGTTTTTGAAGTTGTTGCTGATTTGGACGATTTGAGGGTGTGAACTGTGAAGTGACTCTTCTCGGTGGCTTTTTGATCTTCACTTTCATAGTTTTAGGGTTTAAGATTTGGTTACCTTCATGGTGTTTCTTTAGGGTGTCTGGGATTTGGTTACTTTCAGGTTTGTTCATCTTCCCTAACAGTTTATGGAGATTAATCTTTGCTTCTTTTGGCCTGCTTGTTGATCATTTGTAGTTTTGTTTGTCTTGTCCCCCGTCACTTTCAGGTTGTTTGACCGACGCGTTTTATGCCCCGAGCGACTCCGTATTGTTTTGGTCTGCATTTTGCCGTGTTCTTGTGAGTATTGGAAAAATTCTAGGGATATTTTCATCTTTTTGGCCTTGTTTTTGGGTGTAAAATGAAACTCTTGGGGAATTAAAATTGAGAGTGGATAGCATCTAGGTCCGGTCAGGTAAATAATTGATCTATGTGGTGTTTTGTATCAAGCACTATGTTCCTTTTTTCTAATATTGTTTTTTGTTTTAAGTGATCTTCGGATTAATTGGGGCAAGTTCAGTTAGGTGATTTCCAAGCCCCACATCGGAGGGTTTAAGTCGTGTGTGCGTGTTTATAAGCAGGGAGACCGGTTTGGGTACCACTCGCGTTAGAAATGGGATCCTCTAGAGTTCTTTAGAGTTGGGCAATTTTCAACTGTCGGATTTTATGTTTGCCCTTAAAGATTTTTGACACGTGGTGACTTCATTTAGTAAAACGTACCGTTTCATCAAATGAAACGGCGCGTTTTAGCTTGACTTAGTGAGGCGCTCCAATTATAGAGAATTGTAGAGGGCTTTTCAATGTAGAGGGCCCGAGTTGCTCGCGTTAGGCGGTTTTTCCATTTTGTGTTTGGCTGAAAAAATGAGTACAATTAGGTTATTCTGAATTATTCATGGATTGAAAATTTCTTTCTTATTTTACACAACTGGTGATATGCGCTAAAGTTAACTCTTGTCTGTCTTTGTTGTGTAGCTCTGGTGAAAATTTTAAGGCTTAAAGTAGAGTTCTAGTACTACTGTATCGCTACAGATAATACGCCAAACCCAAACTTGACATTCTCATAAAGAATGTTCCATTTTTAAATGGACATACTTTGGATGGTGTGGCTAAAATCTAGAAGCTATCCATTATGAAGGGATGAGTGGACTTGATGGAAGCTACTCTGGAATATTAAAGGCGATGGGGAATTGATCATTAATAAAACAATGATAAATTTTAAAAACAGCAAATTAGAATCTTAATGTTCCAATGGATCAAAAGGGTGGTGATAAAAATCTCAATGACTTCAGGGTTATATCTATCTTGACACTTATATTATATCTAGCATGACACCGCCTGAGAATATTAATTAGTTTTTAAATTCTGCTCTTTGGCTGTGGGAGAAAATGACTAGCAAATCCCATTAAAATCCCAATGTGATTTATTGTTGAGATGTAAGAGAGTGATAGAGCAAGTGCAGTCCTTTTAATCTTGAATCCTAATCCTTGGTAAAGTAAGAAGAATTAAAGACACCTTTTTACTTTTGCTGCTTGACATGGAACTGTGCATTGGGTTTATTGTGACACTGAATCTCTTTATTTGCTTTGACTTGTGGTTTGGTTTCCCAATCATGTAAATCTGCAGCTTTATCTGGAAAAGGCCCTTTTAATTGAAGGGAGATACACAAAAAAGCTAATGAAAAAATATTGTTATTGCACAATGAAAATAATTTTTCAAAATTCTAGGACTTGTCCTATGCCTATTGTGTAATTTAAATTCTTCTTGTTTCACACTTGATGCCCTACATAAGTTCAGACATTCAAGTATTCAACCCATCAGACACTTGACAGTATATAAGTATGAGCAACATGGGTTTTTTGGGATAGTCTGGAAGTTAGAACGCCAGTCTGGTAAAGCTAGTTTAAGGCACTAAACTTTATAAAAAAATATGTATTTCATAGAGTTGAATGAAGAGGACCTAGGATTTTTTCCTGAGTTCATTCTTAATGTGAAGACTAGAATTACTGAAGATTTTATATCTATCCAGAGTAAATGATGTGATACCAGCCCTCCCTTCAGAATATTCAGCCTAGATTGACCACTTAAATTCTGTTTTTTTCTCTATTCTTGGAGAAAATAAGGGATGGGGGCAGATTTGAAGTAGGAACTGAATTTGCTATCTGGAGTTCTGTATACCTAACTTACTTTGGTAATTATTACAATTTATGATATGATGATTATTTTTTCCTTTTCATTTTCTTTTGTGTACCAGGTTCTGACTGGTCAGTGTCAAAGTCTAATATCCATATATAACACACTATGGTAGCAAAAACTCGACAAAGTGCTTTCAATTCTCCAACTCCTAAACCGGAGGTGGGAGAGATTGACACAAGTCCTCCTTTCCAGTCAGTCAAAGATGCTGTCACTCTATTTGGTGAAGGTGCTTTCTCTGGAGAGAAACCTGCTATTAAAAAGGCAAAGCCTTATTCTGCTGAGGTAATCATAGTTTTGTAGAAAATAGCATTTCGCGTAGTTGTATCTTGTAAATAAGTAATGTAGTTACATTGAAGTTTTGTTGTAAGCTCTGTTCTAAAATTGGTGTAGAAGTTCTGAATCTAGTTGTAATCCCATCGATCACAAATTGAGATGGAAAAACCGAAATACTTTTCTTTTCCATTTTTTATATGAAAATTATTTCGAATATCATAACAAATAGCAATATAGCTTGTGAAATTGTTTAAAGTATTCAGTCTTTAATTGGTAAGGGTAGGTCTTAAAATATTTACAATTGGTTAATACAATATCAGCTTTCACATCAATGTAGGACTAGCTTAGTTTCATCTTTCCCTGTTCAAATAAAAGTTGAAAAAAAGAAATTAGGCTTATCTCCATGCTACAATAATGGAATTTAATCTAATAAAATACAACATGAAAAATGATTTCTGCCTTACTCTTATCTTCTAATGTTCTTAAACCAAAACTGCTCTAGGATGGTATTTTTTTCACACTTGTCAAAGACTCTGGTGGTTTGTTAACATACTTCAATAAGAAGGAATTGTATTTTATCATAGCTTGAACAAGATTCAGCTACCAGAGAGTATTTTAATCTTCAACACCATAGAAGTCCTAATCATTTGAGGCTAAATGTGGCCATCAGATGTTGATTTGTAGGTGTTCAACAACCCCCAGATATCTTCTAAATATGGAATACTTTGATATCTAGGAGAAGCATGCCTAATTTTAGTTACAATAGCTATTGATATCTTTGATAATAATCTTATTACTGAGGGTATAGCACTTGTTTGTGGAGACTAAAGAAACCAGGTGTGTGTAGATTTGAAATTTGAGACTAGAAATGTCTGCAAAAGTGCCCAAAAACTTGGAAATAATTTTTAAATTTATCATTATTGAAGCAGCTATTGTGATAGAGCTACCAATCATTGGTCTTCGATCGTAGATCAAAAGTTGTAAATGGTCAAACCTATTGTAGTCTGAAACACATATACCTTAAATTGAAAATCATAAACCAAATCTTTGGAAGGTCTCAGAGTTCTTTTGGCTGGAAACTGACAAAGCCTACATTGTTATATTCTTTTTTGTTAGTACATTTTGATCTAATGGCTCAAGTGGCTTCACATTACTCAAAGTTCTGTAGTATTGTCAGCTAATATGCTATTCTGCAAATTGTCAAGGATTGGTATAAAATTAAGGAGGTTCTTTCTCTAAAATTCTCTTGTGGATGGTGTTATTGTCTCTATTAACTAAGAGGGAATATCATGTATCTGAAGGGATTGGAACAAGTTTCAGTATATTCCTGGGTAACTTAACTTTTTATACCACATTATTCCCAATGTATCTGATACTCAGTTAATAGTATATTGTGTCCAATGAGCGATAAATTTAAGCTTATTAGTCACTTGCTGTTTATATATATATATATATATATTCATTCTTTTACTGCTAGTTCGAAACATACTTTTTTTCATATTGCAAATTATATATTTGGCTGTTTAATGTAGAGAGTTTTGGCCAAGGAGACGCAACTTCACTTGGCCCAGAAAGATCTGAACAAGTTGAAGGAACAACTAACAAATGCTGAAACTACCAAGGCACAAGCCCTAGTGGAGCTTGAAAAGGCTAAAACAACTGTTGATGACCTGACACAAAAATTAAAAGCTCTCAATGAATCCAGGGAATTAGCTACCAAGGCAACAGAAGCTGCTAAGAGTCAGGCACAGCAGCTTAAAGAAGAAAAGTATGGCAATCCCGACGGAACTAATGGTGCATGGAAAGAAGAGTTAGAAACTGCAGTTAAAAGGTATGCATCTGTTATCACAGATCTCGATGCTTCAAAACAAGAACTGAGGAAGATTCGTCAGGAGTATGATTCATCCTTGGAAGCAAGAGTTTCTGCCATCAAGCAGGCATCAGAAGCTGAAGATGCAATGAAGGTAAACACAGAAAGAGCATCTGAGCTGTCTAAAGAAATTTCAGCTGTGCAGGAATCAATTGAGCAAATGAAGCTTGCGTCCATGCAAGCACAGCAAGATCAAGCGAGGATAATAACTGATAAAGATGCCCTGAGGCAGTCATATAAAGCCACCCTTGAAAGTTCAGAAAAGAGATTGCTTGCTTTGAAAAAGGAATTTAATCCTGAGCTCACCAAAAATCTTGAAACACAGCTGGCTGAGACACTGAATGAAGTTGGGGCTCTGCAAAAGGAAATGGAAAGTAAAAAGACCTCAGACTTGGATACTGTGAAAAGTGTGACATTGGAGCTTGATGACGCAAAGGAGTCACTGCAAAAAGTAGCAGAAGAGGAGATCTCTCTGAGAAGCTCGGTGGAAGCTCTTAAGGTAGAACTGGAGAAAGTGAAAAGAGAGCATACTAAATTGAAGGAAAAAGAATCAGAAACTGAATCCATTGTTGGGAATCTGCATGTCAAACTCCGGAAAAGTAAGTCTGAGCTTGAAGCCTGCTTGGCAGAGGAATCCAAAGTCAGAGGAGCATCTGATGAAATGATCTCGACACTGAACCAGTTGGTGTCTGAAACTGAAAATGCTCGACAGGAAGCAGAAGATATGAAGGTTAAGGCACAAGAATTGAAGAAGGAAGCTGAAGTCACCAGAGCAGCATTAGAAGATGCAGAGAAAAAGCTTAGAGTAGCTTTGGAAGAAGCAGAAGCTGCAAAAGTAGAGGAGGCAAGTGCTCTTGATCAGATAAAGGTCTTGTCTGAGAGAACTAGTGCGGCACGTGCATCTACTTCATCAGATTCTGGTGCTAAAATTACAATATCAAAGGAGGAGTTTGAGTCATTAAGTCGGAAAGTTGAGGAGTCTGATAAATTAGCTGAAATGAAAGTGGCCGCTGCCATGGCACAAGTTGAAGCTGTGAAGGCCAGTGAAAATGAGGCTTTCCAAAGGCTAGAGACAACTCTGAAGGAGATCGAGGACATGAAGACTGCAACACAGGAAGCCTTGAAAAAGGCTGAGATGGCTGAAGCTGCAAAGAGAGTGGTGGAGAATGAGCTTCGAAGATGGCGTGAGCGGGAGCAGAAGAAAGCGGCTGAAGCTGCATCTCGAATATTAGCTGAAAGACAGATCTCACCACAGACATCTCCACACCATTACACAATTCAAAAGCAAAATCAAGCTCCAAAAGCCGTGGAGGTGCGGAAGTACGAGAAAGAGAAGGTGTCAGTTTCAAAGAAAGTACTCTTGCCTAATATATCTGGCATCTTTCACCGGAAAAAGAATCAGGTAGAGGGTGGATCCCCTTCGTACCTTCCCGGTGAAAATCCGGTGTGAAATTTGATTCAGCTGTGCAGCTCATGAATGTGAGAAACTTCAGTAAGTTAAAGTTGAGTCTGGTTTTTCTCAGGTTGCCGCCATTTTAGTGTGTTTGGAGGGGAAGAAAGAAATGTGAAATGTCCATAGTTTGTTGTAAAGGGAAACCAAGTAGTAGCATATTAATTATCTATTGGTATTTTGCTGCTGATATTGAGCTTTCATGTCAGGTAGTAGGATCTCTTTCAAGGGAAGTGTTATAAGTTATAATGATTATTAGACTTGTTTTGTAACCACTGGCTGAAGGACCATTGTGTTGGGCTCTTAAATAAGCCGTAGCAACATGTGTGCTGCTTAAACTTCATACATATTTTCATTTTGGGACTGACAAGAATGTAGGGCCCTCAAATCTGGAGCAACACATACAAATGACTTGGTTCATTTTCAACCTGTATTTATAATAGTTAAGGCCAAAGTACACTTTTGGTCCCATACCTTTTGCTTATATCTCAATTTGGTCTCAACTTTTTTGATTGCACTTTGGTCTCATGTTGTACTTTTGGTTCTATATCTTTGGGTGAGGTTGTAGAATTGGTTTTATATGTTTGCAAAAAGTTCTACATTGTAGGATTAATGGTAGAACTTTTTTCAAAGATATGAAACTAAATCTGTAACACAAATTTTGCATCTGACCAAAAGATAAAAGACTAATAATGTAACAAAAAAAGTTACGGGATCAAATTGAGATTTGAGCAAAAAGATATAGAATCAAAAATATATTTTGACCTATAGTTAATTATTAATGCCTTAGTGGGAAATGTTTATAGATGAGGTATTTATATTTAGTAGAGTAAATTACATTTTGCTACTTTGGTATCCTGTTTTATGGACCATTTTTATTTTGGTACCTTGTTCTTTGCACTGTCACTTTAGTACTCAAATTTATTTTTCTGTTAAGTTTTGATGGTGAAGTCATATGTGATGATCACGTGCATAGTAAAAATACTTAAATATTCATTTTTCTTTCGTTTTTCACGATTTAAATAGTAAAACACTTCAAAATCCTTTCATTTTGAATTTCAATGTTATTTACAATTTGTGAGTGTTTTAGCGTCTGAATCATGAAGAACGAGAGAAAATTAGTCATTTGAGTGTTTTTATTGTGCACGTGATGGTCACGTGCAGTTTCGTCGTCAAAATTTAACAAAAAAATAAATTTGGACACTAAAGTGTTAACGGTTGCAATAAATATAGTACCAAAGCGTCACTTTTCAAAGAATTGAGTACTAAACCGGTCCATAAAATAAGGTATCAAAATGTAATTTGCTTAAATAATATCTTGAGTTTTGAGGCATTTACTAGATAGATATGGGCCCAACAAAAGTGCAGTTCTGACTTAACTCATCTAGCTGTTGCCAGTGAGTGCCATCTCATTGAATTTCTCAATATTGTGATAGAAAAACTGCCATTATTGCCAATTTATACATTGCATGCACTAAACGCTGCTCATATAATTGTGACAATTGATTCCTTCTTTGGTTGATATGTCTATACTTGTGTGGGTACGTATTTTAGCCAAAGACTTTCTTATTTTCCATAATTTTACTCTATACTTTTCAAGCATAGGTTAGCCAGTCATGGATTTACATGAGATTTTAGTATATTTTATATTTAAGTATTTAACGTGGCACAGTATCTCACATAAATTTATCTAAAGAGCACATGTGAACCAAAAAAAAATAAATAAATAGATTTGATGGGAAAGAAGTCAAAATTTCAAATTGGTCCCAAATGTTAAAATGTATGAGGTAGGTTTTTAAATTATTAGTCTTAAAAATTTCATTCGTTTCCAATTAATCTTATGTATTTTCATAATTTTCAAATTGGTCCCAAATTAATTATATCTCTTCTGTTTTTAGTTTAAATGCTACGAATCCAGAATTACATAGTTACTTTTGATAAATAATTTTTTTATCCAATTGGGAATTGTTAATAAACGAGGCCAATTCAGGTCTTGTTAAAACTATATGTTAACTGAGTTGTTCTTTCTCTCTCGAGTTGAGACAAATAATTAGCAAATGAATTTAAATTATGTCTCAAAAATAAGTTCGAGATCAATTTGAGAAATTATAGAAATATGTAAGATTAATATATAAAACATTTAGGCTTAAGTGCACTTTTGGTCCCATAACTATGACAAAGGTTTCATTTTGGTCCCATAACTTTTTTTGTTACAATTTTGGTCCCATAACTATGACAAAGGTTTCATTTTGGTCTCATAACTTTTTTTGTTGCAATTTTGGTCCCATAACTTCTCAAAAGATTCCACCATTAGTCCCTTGGTGAATTCCATCCATATTTAGCCGTTAAGTATGACGTGACATAGTAACTAGGATCATGATGTGGCAAAATAAGATGAAGTGGACAGAAATAGGATCTATATGCAACATATTAAAACTTATCTATACCCAACCACAAAATATACAAAGAGTGGTACTGACAGGGACCAATTTGGTGGGAAAGAAGAGACTTCAAGCAGAAGGCGTCCACGAAGTCGATGGGATCCTCAGCCAGAGTCGAACGACCAAAGCGGCGGCGATGGCGAATCAGGAAGCGGAACGAGGAAGAGGAAGTCCCGTTGGACTGACGAGGAAGAGGAAGTACAACTCTTTATATATATTGTGGTTGGGTATAGATAATTTTTAATATGTTGCATATAGATCCTATTTCAGTCCATTTCATCTTATTTTGCCACATCATGATCCTAGTCATTATGTCACGTCATACTTAACGGCTAAATTAATATGGATGGAATTCACCAAGGGACTAACGGTGGAACCTTTTGAGAAGTTATGGGACCAAAATTGCAACAAAATAAGTTATGGGACCAAAATGAAACCTTTGTCATAGTTATGGGACCAAAATTGCAATAAAAAAAGTTATGGGACCAAAATGAAACCTTTGTCATAGTTATGGGACTAAAATTGCAACAAAAAAGTTATGGGACCAAAATGAAACCTTTGTCATAGTTTTGGGACCAAAAGTGCACTTAAGCCAAACATTTAAAATCGTTTTCACCAAAATAGAGTAACCTAACGATTTGGTCCTTGAAAGATCATCGAGCTAACAACTCGGTTCCTAGAAGATTAAAAATACACATTTTATCTCTGAAAACTGACAACGGTATACTTTTTAGTCCTTAAAAGAGAAAAAATATTAATAATACATACAATTACAAAGATATTTATGTATACCTTTTCCATGAAAAATTGAAAAATAAATAATGTGATCTACAGGCTAAATCAAACATTTCTTCTTTGTAATTCTAATCTTTTATACCATTTTAATGTTTAGTAAATTAAGTTGTATATTTCAATCTTTTACGAACTGAGTTATCAGCTCGTTAATCTTTCAAGAATCAAATTGTTAATTTATTAAAAAATATTTTTTTTTCGGAGGAAATTTTTAAAAATATTTATTTTTTTTTACCTAGAAAAAAATATTTAAGAAATTGGAACCAACCCATGAATGACACGTGGCATGACACCACCTCACCGAATACACCTCTCTGAAATTGAAGAAAGAAACATGAGCACACAGCACATTCTTTCTCTCCTTTATAGCTTTCGCTGGCACTCGCTTCCAAAACACACACAGAGATAGTCATTTTCTCAGTTCATGACGACGACGACGACGACGACAATGACAATGGGTCGCAATTTCTTACCCAACAGACACCACGACGCCTTCTCATTCTTTACAAAACCTTCTTCTTCTTCTTCTTCTTCTTCTTCTTCTTCTTCTTCTTCTTCTTCTTCTTCTTCTTCTTCTTCTTCCCCACCCTTCGACGGCAATTTCACCGGAAACCCCACCAACGTTTTCTTCACCGGAAACCCCCTCGACGGAAATTTCCACTACGACGCCGCCGCCGTTGCCGCCGACGCAGAGTTCGGATTCTCGCGGCGCGGTTTCCGCCGGAGCCCGCTCGCCGGCACCGTTGAGTTCTATCAGCGCCATGTCTTCCTCTGTTACAAGAACCCGAAAATGTGGCCTGCAAGAATCGAAGCTTACGAGTTTGATCGCTTGCCTAGGCTTCTCTATGCCGCCGTCAGAGCCAGGAATAAAGATATGAAGAAGAAGGTATGTAATGCCACATAATTCTTGTGTATGTAATGTGTATTGTTATTATTATTAATCTTTAATTTAGTTTCTATTTTGGTCCTCCATTTTCTTGTGCCTTCTTTTTTGGGGTTTTGGTTTATGGTGGTTTTCAGAGTGCTTTCTTGAAGATGAATGTGTGAATCGCTTTTGGGGTGTGCGTGAATTTGGTTATTCAAGTTGTCCTACCATTTTGGTGCCTTCTTTTTTTTTTTTCCTTTTCCCACCATTTTCTTGTGCCTTTTTTTGGGGTTTGGTTTATGTTGGTTTTCAGAGTGATTTCTTGAAGATGAATGTGTGAATTTGATGTCCTAATACTAATAAATGATGTGTCATGTTCACTTCCAGAATGAAAATGATGACTTTCTTGGACTTTAATCTTGTTTGGTTTTGTGTATTGCAAACTCGGCAGGTAGGATCTGGCTGATTTAGGGTTTAAGTGGAAGTGAATCTTTTATTTTCTTGAGAAAATTAGAGGCTAATACTGATAACACTTGAGGTCAAAATCATTTGGTTTCTTGTACTCTTTCAAATATATGCAATGACAAACAATAGTTTTTGAAAACAAGATCAAGATGATTATAGTAGTCTTGTAGTTGCATGACTGTTTTCTAAGTCTGTTTCACTCTTCAAGAAACATTGTATTGATTCATCCTTTTGTGGCTAAACTATTGCTCTAAGATGGATGATTCTCTGTAGTGACATTGTAAAGTCTGAGTTCTGACATTGCTCTAAGATGTATCTGTCTGCTTGTGAGAATTTAGTTGTGACATCCATTAGTTTCAAATAATTGCATCAGAAAAATAATCTTTGAATTTACTGTTGCTGATTTCCCGTTGATCACTCAAACAATACTCAGCAAACAACCTGGTCCAAATTGTTTCTGAGGGTTTCGGGCATAAATGAAATAAATAACTTTGCATTTTGACTATGCCTAATTTTCTTTTACTTTTCTCTTTGCTAGACCCGTTTCACGATATGTGAGGGGAATGATAGGACTGAAATATCAAATGGAGATGTATTAATTTTCCCAGACATGATCCGATACAGGTCAGTACAAGGTCAGTTTTTCAACTTCTGATTCCTTAAATAGGTTTCACCTTGTCTTACCCTAATTCATACATAACCAACAACTGTTTTAGTGAAATTGCAGGAGATTAACACATTTTGATGTCGAAACATTCGTTGACGATGTTCTTGTGAATGATGAAGAGTGGATCCCTGGAAATCCTGAACCCTTAAGAGCTTCCTATGTTTTTGTTTGTTCACATGGATCTCACGATCGTAGATGTGGCTTTTGTGGACCTGTCTTGGTAAATAGATTCAAGGAAGAGATAGATTTACGTTGTCTTCAAGGTAAAGTGTTTGTTAGCCCATGCTCGCACATTGGGGGGCATAAGTATGCAGGAAATGTCATTATATATGGATCAAGCATCAATGGCGAAGTCACTGGGCACTGGTAAGGAAGAGGATTTTGGTGATTGAATGTTCCATTTTCTTCTTTAGACATTGTCTCTAGTCTTGAATATTGAATTTTGTTGAAACTTGATAGTCCTAATCTGTTAAGAATCAGATTTGATTATGTAAATCAATCTGCATTAAAGTGTTGACCCTGAGATTAGCCTAAATATTAGAGATTTGAGAATCAATTATATTAATTGTATTTCCTAGAATAGACTATGTTCTCTTGTATAAATACCCTATGACATTCAGAAATAAAAAACAATCAAGAAAAGTGTATCTCACATCCTACTCTCTCATTCTATATTTTTAAGAGTGGGTGAATTTTCTCCTCTCCAGTTCTGAATTGGTTGTCTCAGCCTATTCTCATTTTCATCCATTCTCTGTCTATTGTGATTTAGTAATTTCTTATTTGTCCTCTTCTCAAATTTTTTTTCACTCAAGTTTGTTGATGATTGAAGTTTGTGGTTATGGATGTGTTCTCATTCCATCCCTTCTCACATTATTCATGGCTGTGTTTTCATTCCAGCCTCCTCTCTTTGTGACTTCATCCATGGGGTCATGGCTGTGTTTTCATTCCAGCTTCTTCTCCCCATATGATTTTAGTCGCAAGATCATCTTTCCTTCTCTCAGCAACTTTAGTGGTGATTTCCTTTGAGTTGTCTACTTTGTTTGCCTTGTATTTGTTTTACTATTGTGTCTTCTTTGTGTCTTTGGGTTTCCTTTACAAGTCATTCATGATGTTAGATCTCCTTTGGTGTCTTCTTTGTGAGGAGCCATGTATGCTATGGAGCCATGTGCTTCTTCCTTCGCCGAACTCACTTTGTCTCACCAGTTTTGGTGTCTTCAGTCCTTGTTCTGGCTGCTTTAAGAGGTTTTCGGTGCTTTCTGAGACATCACTTCAGAGTCCACTAGACATTGCAATTCTTGGATGTTTTGAGATCACCATTTAAGGTGACATTTTGAGACAACACTGACAGAAGATTTGGTGTATGTCTCCTTTAAATCCAATGGATGTTGCCACTCTTTTGGACCTTAGAGATCACACTACATGGTCACTATTTGAGATATCACTTATAGGGGGAATCTCAGAGAAGTTTGTTTAAGGGTGTTTTTATTAGTTTGTTTTGTGTTGTTATGATGTATGGGTTTTTATGTTTTAGAATACCTTTGTAGCAAGTTGCATGATTAAAATCTATGCTCCAACTTGAGGGGGAGTGTTAAGAATCAGATTTGATTATGTAAATCAATCTGCATTAAAGTGTTGACCCTGAGATTAGCCTAAATATTAGAGATTTGAGAATCAATTATATTAATTGTATTTCCTAGAATAGACTATGTTCTCTTGTATAAATACCCTATGACATTCAGAAATAAAAAACAATCAAGAAAAGTGTATCTCACATCCTACTCTCTCATTCTATATTTTTATATTTTACTAAAAATCAACATTCATGTTTGTGATTGAGTGTTGGGCTTATATATGAGTATGGATGTGGAGGATGCCATTTGTCTAAAATACCTAAGGCAATTTAGTATATCATCCTCAAAAGTATATACCTCTGAACTTGCTCTTATTTTTCATATGTGGGACTTATTGGTATTTCCAACAAATTTTACCATTTTCTTTTCAACTTAAATATGTAGGTATGGATATGTTACTCCAAGAGATGTGCCTGTTTTGCTTCAAGAGCATATTATAAAAGGGAAGATTATAGACTCTTTGTGGAGGTAAACACAATAATATATTATATAATGCTTCTTTTTATAATCTTATATCAACAGTTTTGCTTCTCGTTTAGCTCCATCTTTTAACGGACGATAGCTGAGCTAGTCGGTTAGGGTTTAGGAGCTCACTCTAATATGAAATTTCTAAGAAAGGTGAAGGAAAGGTGTTGTTGTCATTTGCTAGAAGAGTGAACACAGAAATTTCTTTCATACCTAGAGCATGCTTACGTAGAGTATGTTCTCCCTATCAAGGACCTAGAAATGAATAAGAGCAAACATATAAATTGGTCCTTGAGAAATACACGAGTTAACAACACAATTCTTGAAAGTCTAGTTTACACTTTTCAATCTTTGAAAGTCTTGAAATCAATACATTTTAGTCCTTTTGTCTCTATAAGTTAGTTTTAAAAAAAATGGACTTAAGGGACTAAGTTGTATTGTCTCCACACCTTTCAAGGACCAAAGTGTGTAAAATAGACTTTCAGAGATTTATTTATGTTTACTCAATGAATAATTCCTGTAGAATAGAATAGCTTTCTCGTTATTTGAATGTTCAGAAATCATAGGGCTATGAAAATTATCTAATTATTGGTCCCTGGAAACATTCTGACTTGTGTTTGATGCGACTTCTTTTGAATATTTCCATTAGAGGTCAGATGGGTGTACCAGAAGATGAACAGAAGAAAAACCAAGAACGAAGGCTTCAGCTGAAGAGCGTAAGAAAAATTGAAGAAAGCTTGGAAAATTTGATGTCAATGAAGAATCATGAGATAAGCACTGATCTGTATGGCTCTCAAATCAACATTGCAAGCTGCTGCCAAGAAAATGATTTCTTGTCTTGCTGTCAGAACCTTGAGTTTGTGGATAGGACAATTGAGACAGAAGCAAAACTTTCAGCTGATATTAACAGCAGAAGATGCAACGACAAACCGGTTTCTCAACAAAACGGCAGCAAAGCGGCTTTGCGGCCTGAATTTTTTTACAAGCCAACATGGCTAGAAAAGTGGGAGGAAGAAGATACTTTTGCTGTTCTTTCTGTTATCTGTGCTGCCATTTCAGTTTTGATAGCTTATAGCTGCTACAAACAGTTGAAATAAGAGGAATGAACAAACTGTTGTATCTTTGTATTAGCTTATAGTGCCAATTCTTTTGTATATCTTTTGTTATCTGAATGCTCAATTTAAAACTAAAACATCAATCTAGTCTCTCACATCAGTGGGATTGATTTGTAAAATCCATCATTTGAATGAGCTTTGGTTTTTCTCAAAGTTTTGCCAGCTTATATGTTGGGGTACTTGAAGAGTCTTGATATGAGAAGTAAGTGTTTTAACATTTTATTTTTCAGAGTCTATCTATGCTCTTTCTTAATTTTTTATTTATTTCATTAGTAGATATGATAGTAGAGAGAGGATAGAGACAGACTAAAAAAAGTGTTGAACATGAGTAAATTATGAGTTTTCTACAACTATTAAGAGAAAACTAATTTCATTCGGGTTAGGAAGCAAATAATTTAAAGTCATCTTAATAATGTTGACTCTAGAAGTTGAATACGAGTCTTCTAACCTAAGATGTAGTTCATTAACCCCTCTCTTTCTCAAAATTTTATCATTTTGGTAGTTTTTTTTTTAGATTCCAAGGTTTAAATGGAATTCTTATAACTAGAATTGCGGTTATTCTTTCATATATCAGTATTCTCTTCAAGTTAATCTTTGATATATTTTCTTTATCAATTTAATTCTTCATAAATTTATTTTTTATGATTTATCGTTTATGAATGTGGGTAATCTTTTTATCTAACTTTGAACGAGATCATGACATTGTCTCATTATTTAATGACAACAATTTAATAAACATATAAGTAGTTCTTTTGCAAAAAAACGTAGAAACTTTTATGTATAATTTTAAAAATATATATATAAGAAAATTATTTATAATAAGTAACTAATGCTCATAGTAAAAAAAAATTATTTATTTGATAACTAACAACTCATTATATTTTCAATTAACATTTTCACACCATAAATTTAGTTAAAACTTATTTAAATGGATTGATTAAGGGGTCAAATTGAAAAAGAAAACTCAAAAGGAACCAACACAAGAGAAAAGTGAAAATGACAGACAAAAATAGACTTTTATCAACTATATTAATCATAGATAATGTGTAACCACGTTGGAGGTTAGTTTGATTATAAAAATTGCCGACATACGTGACTTTTCATGTTTAGTTGGGTCAATTTATCTTTTATTGGATTGATTTCACCCATGAATTTTTTTTAATTATTTTACAATATCTCTTCTATTATAGGAAGTGCTTACATAAGCAGACCAATTATTTTTTGTGAGACCCCATTTTCACCACCTATTATAAGTGAGAATGCAAGATCTTGGCCTTGAATCAGATTATTCATTCTAGGGTCGTTTGAGGGAAAAAGGGCAAAGTAAAACGGATTCCAATACTTTGAGGTGTTAAGTATAGCAATTTGAGCTATGCAAAGTGGATTACAATGTAAAAGCATTTACATTACATAGGTCATTTTTCTTTACTTCACATTTATGATGTAATCCAAGTCTACTTAGGGAATTATGGTAGAATTCCTAATTTGCCCCTCTTACTCCCATCCTATCTTCTTCCTTTGACGGTGGCCGACGGCGCCGACCACCTTGGCCGGCGGCGGTGACGGCAGTGCCGACCACCGTGGACGACGGTGGGCGGCGGCAGCGGCCTTGTGGTGGTTGTGGAAAGGGCATTTTTGGCATTTTCTTTCTATATCTATTTTACTTTCCCTCCCATACCTTTTTATACCAAACACTTTCAATCTTTACCTACTTTACATTCCCTCAACTACTTTTCCTTTCCCTCATAATCTTTCCCTTGTAAAACCTTTTTCTTTACTTACCCCAATTCATACCAAACGGACCCTAGTATTGAGGTTTTTGACTTGACCACTTGCTGAATTAGTTGGCATGTCAATGTCACTCAAGAATCCTTATTTAAATGTTATTTTTTTAATTTTTTTGACTTTATGAAGTTCATCACAAGTTTTATGCTATGCACGTAGCAATATTTATCATTTTCTGCCTTCTAACTTCTAAGTTCTAATGAATTTTTTGAGTTTTTTTTTTTGGGAAAATTACTGTAAGAGTATAAGGTCAGTTTCAAATGTATCCTTAAAATTTTTTGGATTAATTAAACTCTCAATATTTTCTTTTGTATTAATTATACTTCCAATTTGAAGATACAGTTGACTCAAATATGAAACGTTGAAGGTACAATTAACTCAAATATAAAACATTAGGAGTACAATTGACAAAAGAAAAATTTAAAGATACAACTGAAAGTTAGAAATTGACCTCATACTCTAGGGTAACAAGAGTATTTATGCCTTTTTTTTTTCTTTTCTTGTATCTAGAAGTTTTGACTCAATTAATTTGAACTTGATTTGTATTGCAATATTAATATAGTAGGAAAGTCTTCCAATAAAAATAATTGTATTCATAAAATTCTAAATCAAACATGTTACTTAAACAATACTAAGTTGTTTAAGCCAACATTATATTGATAAATGGAATTCACGAGTCTATCAAATTAATACATCGTATACCATAACCTAACATAACACATGAATGAACTTTACAAAATTAACTCGATTATTTATTCCACACCTATTTTTTTTTTCTTTTTATTTGTCCTATCACTTCGACTATAAACATCTAATTGAAACACGCCTTCAAATCATGATAATCGATAAAATTATTCATGTAACTTAAAATTAAAAAGAAAACTAGGAAAATTACAATAATTGTTACATTATATATATATACATTCTATTTAACTAAATAATTATTTTATCATACAAATTTCTCCATTTACTTTTCGAGACAGCAATTTGACGAATAAATCTAGATCTCAAACTAAAAATTGATGTCAACTGTCAAAATCATCACATCTGTTCTTGTTGGTTGAATTATCCAAGGATGATTAGACAGATCAAACTAAATATGAAGTAGACAAATGGTCAAGCACACTTTATATTAAAATTCAATGACATGTTTTCATAATAAATTTGATCTCTCATCTTTTGGATAGAACTGATTTCTCATCTTTAGTAAAATGATCTATCTAAAAATAATTCATTGATATATTGAGTAAAAAGGTTTGATAATAAAGGTGAAATAAGAAAATGTAAGTGAATGCCATTCTTACTACATTGAAAGAAAATCATATGCTCATCAACTCCAAGCCATAAACTGCATCGAGTTGATGCAAGCATTTCACTATTACATCCAATATTTTGGTATAACTCGTGGGGAATAGGAAAAAAAAAAAAAAAGAGAAAACTTATATTTTTAGTCCTTAAGTTCATTTCAAAATTACGATTCAATCTTTAAATATTAGAAATATGATTTTTCATCCTCAATTTTTTTAAAATAATATTAACTAGTTAATTCTTGCATATAATGTTTCAACAATTAAATAGTTGAATTTGTAAAAAGTCAAGGACCAAAAAGCAAATTCCTAATATCAGAGACTGAATCGCAATTTTGAGAGAAATTAAGGGATTAAAAAACAGGTTTACTCCGGAAAAAAAAAAAGAAAAGGTATAGCATCTCTTATATCCCAAAAGGGTCGTGGCTGAGGTCTGTAGGATGCCTAAAAGGTGTGAGAATCAGTGTCCTCTGGAAATTCAATTACCATTAATTACAAGACCATTTTGTGAGTTTGCAAGGCCATTCTGATTTTCAAGCTTGTGGAACTGTGTTTCTATGGTCTTGGCAATTCTGGCATCATCTGGGTCTGGCTCTGGTAAATCTACACAGAAAGATACCTGTCTTATAGGTGGAGTTATGGACTCCATAACCATGGCTTGCTGCTTGATGTAGTTATAGAGTTGTTGATGGTAGGCGTGATCGAAGGAGAAGCAGTTTTCGGTACATGCTGCGGTTGCTGCTGTTTGGCTATGTCGAGATGACTTTGAACTCTCTTTTCTGCAGAAGTGTGGGAGGGATGCCAAGTCCATGACCTGCTTCCAAGTTCACACAAATGATACTTTTAAGTATGTCGGATTTTCCTCACAGTTAGGAGATAAGATGCACCAGTAGAATGAAATATAGATGATTTGGTTTGGCAACTTATGTTTGGGGATCAAAATGGAAGCATAAAAAGTTTGAATTTAAGATCCCCGGTAAACTACCCAAAACCATGTTCAAAACCACCAGTAATGCCTAGGGGAATTCGTAAAGAAAAAGGGTATATCGTTGGAAGATCCGATATCATTATTGAAGTGGTTTAAATTCCAATATTACTATTGAAAAAGAAGAGGATAGTGAAGAATAATTGGATGATTATGGGTAAAAGAGTAATTGAAAATATAAAAGAGTCATAAATCCCCCAATTTGTGTGGATATTGAGGTGTGGGATGTGGACAAGCAACTTTGGCCACCCATCTTAATCCAATCCTCTGTTAATTATTATTATTATTTTTTAACCATTCAACAATTATTTGTTTGATTGTTTCCATTTTGTTTTTCAATTCAGACCATCCTCCCAAGCCCTAGTAATGTCTTGGAAATGCAGCTTTTGAATTTGCAATATCAAATTTAATATGCACAATAAAAAACACACAATAAACCTGAATTTATGTAAATAGGTAGTAGAAAACAGTATAAAGAAAAGGCAGGTAATTGAAGATATTTGTTTTTACCTTGAGTAATTCATCCCTCCCACAACCTTGCAGCACCTGGATCTTCCTCCTCGTTCTTTCTTGCAAAAGAGGCTTTACAACCTGCCGATTGTTACGGAAATAATAATGTTTCAGTAGTTAATCTCTGGATTTCACCTGATAAACATCAAGAGAGGCACAAACCTTCCAACATGCAGAGAATACATATGGCGCGTTAACAATATAGTATGTGTCCGTCTTTTCTGGGTAGTTCAAGTCATCTATGGTAGATATAGCAGTCAGAAGCTGCAGAAGGTGGTCAAACAGAAAGTGTCAACAAGAAGAGGATCGGATGGGAGGTGTGGGAAATCTTCATTGCAATGGCAAATAACACGAAGGAAAATATATTTCCAAACAAAGGACTTAACATGATCAAAAGTAAATTAGAAGATGAAAGTAAAAAACTGGCTAAAAAGAAAATTGCTAACTAGAAGTGCTTTAAGAAGATAAAAGGAGTAGGAGATCTTCATGAAAACGGAAAACAACATAAATAAAACAAGCTCCCAACCAAGGGAGTTTTACTTGATCACAAATTCTGAATTAAAAAGATGGCAGAAAACCAAAATGCAAGCCTTTAAATTCCAGACATACCCTCAATTGGTTCAGTGCCGATAGTTTTAAACCAGTCATATCTAAGACTTTCAAACAGGTGCCAATGTATCGCCCATGCTTCTTTGTAGCTTTAGGCTAGAACAAAGAAGTCAAATAAGCAAGCAGGGATTCAAAGAGTCAAAGAGGAAAAAACAATTATATTTTAAAAGAAAAAATTGTAGGTACTCACCAATATTACTCGATCTCTATACTCATTCATTTGGATGTGCGACTGTACATAGTATTTGTCCTGAACCGTTTGATATCAAATGGAACATTAAAAACGAAATATGAGTGCCATATTCATATAGAGGCATGTAATTATTAGGGTCTCCAGCAGAAATCTTTTCTTGTGCTGAAGTTACCAAGAAACTATAACTAGGGATGATGAAACGATCATATCTTATAGGTAACTGTAAAATTTATACTCATTGTGTATGGACATAGGAACTACAAATGGAATACTGTGTTATATGGGTATAGTTTTCTTTTTCAATACACCAAAAAGCGAGATAAACAAATCAATTGCTTTTAAATCTCCAAATCATTTTATCATTCAGGCATATTGTTAGATTCTAATGAGAAATTTTGGATCACTTGGAACAGTTTGTCAATCATATTGTAAAGGTAGCACGGCTGTAGATAGTACGAAATCCTTACAGGCACTTTGTCATACGTGCTGTGTCCAATACCAATAGCTATTACAGGTAAACCCTGGCATTATTCAGCAAAAAATACAATAAATTAGTAATAATATACTAGATAGGAACATTTCAGATTTTCAGATATCTGGAAAGATGACATATCTCATGCATATTAACGTATAAATCATACAGGGAAAAGCAGTGAAGATCCTTGAGGGAAATGGAATATAAAAAATTATTCAAGAAAACACTTGCTTTAACACTTCTTGGCCATCATGTATTCATGTTAGCGCAACTGAGATCGCTATGACTAAGATGAAAACTCGTATGAGATCTATTTAAACACAGGAATACCTCCTTTGAGTAACCAGACATTCCTATGAGTTGAGAGTCTCGCACAGATCTGTACAAATCAGTGGGGATTGGTTTCTGTTTATTGAAAAAAGAAAACCACTGATGTTAACAATTTAGAACACCTCCAACGTGGCCATAAAATATAAGACATATAAATTAAGGTAAAACCATGATGCATCGACTACTGTGCGACGAAGGAACTCACCGCTAAAACATTGTCAATCTCATTTTCAACTCTCCATTTTAAACAATCAACCAGCTGTAAGATTTTTAAAACCATCAGCATTGAATATACATCTGATGTAGCTCTTCAAACATCAACTCAAATAAGAAAAGAATTCCTAAAAAATATTTTCACTAAGCATAACAGATCTCACCATCTTATGGGCTTTGGCAACATTCCAGTCCCTTGCTTTGAGAAACTGTATTAGTGTTTCAGATGGATAGCCCTGGTGCATATTCTGAAATATGAAGAGAAAGAAAAATATTCATAAGATAAAAAGATTTAAAAAACTAAATTAACCACCCTGTTACTTGTTTGTTAACACTTAATTTCACAGCTTTGATTGATTAACAGCTCCATATTCCACATAAAATTACTAATTACTTTCTCCCACCCTCACAACTATAGGTCCCAAAAGAGGAACAAAGATTGTATCCATACTAGGGATCACTTACACAGGATAGGAGTGAAAAATAAAAGAAAGAAGAAAGAAGGTGAAAATAGTAACAAAATATTTTGATATTTTGATATAGTGTATCTTGTGAAAAACCACCAATTTTCATCATCACTGTCCTGAAAAGTGAAAACTACTGGTTAAACATGAACATATTTTAAACTACTGGCTGAACAATTACATGAACAGAGTGAAACACACTCTTCTACCACCAAAATGTAAACAATTTTAACTAGCTGAAGAACTCTTGACAACTTCTAAGCACGAATGATCCAGATTAAATTTGGACTTAAAACAAGAAATTGTTTGACTAATATCATCTAACATTAAAAACAAAAATACTTCTTATTAACCTAGGTAGAGAGAGTTGCAGATCATCAAGTATAGCTTTTCACTGATTCATTTTCCGAATCTAAGATCCGGCAATAAAACTTGAAAAAGAATGAAGAGTCAAACCTGGAACGACTTCATTTGTTGCTCATCCACTGAAACAAGAGATTGAGAAAAAAAAACAAGGAATCAGAGGAAGAAGAAATTGATCAGTAATAATCAGCAGAGATTAATTAAATAATGCTTACCGTTTTCCATAAGAGCCTGTAACTGCTTAACCGCCTCTTGATTCCCGAGACCCATCTTGTAATTTAGCTCCAGAACAGAAATCTCTGAAGCTAATTAAGTAAGTAGCCAAAAAATCTGCAATTTCGAATCGATTTTATTCAAATTTGCGATCCCAGAAGTTTTTTGAGAATTGAGAGAAGGTAAAGAAATAGTAAAAGAATAATAAATAACGACGCACAGAGATTCAAAATGATGAAGAAAGAAGAAGAAGAAATAAAGGATGGTCCCTTAAGAAGAATCTTCTGGCTTTGATTTATCCACCACCACCCCCACTCATAAAAGCACGCATGGAATTTGAACTATATTTTTTGGCCTTAAATCTTTTTTTTTTTTTTTTATGAAGCTTCTTCCTTCGTCTTCCTTCTTCCTTTGAATTGAGAGTTTGAGACTATTGAGAGTGACGGAGAGACTGTGAAAAAAGTGAGAGAAATCAGGAAATGGGAAAAAGGGAAAGTCGTCAGTCATTGTATAAAAGGAAAGATTTGTGAAAACAGTTTTTTAACGGCAAAACACCATTTCGTGCCCCTAACGTTTGCGGTGATTTTCAATTATGCCTCTAACATTTCATTTGTGTCAGTTGTGCCCCCAATATGAAACGTTAGTTTCAATTATGCCCCCAATTTCAATCATCCAAAAAAACAAACACCATTTTTGCACGATTTGAGCTCGATTTTGATCAGATTTCATATGGGTTTTAATTTTCGGACATCACAAACTTGATTCCTTGGATCAATTTCAAAGATTAAGTTTAAAATAGCCCCAAAATCCGAAGAAAATCGGACCCAATGAACCCCAAAAAGGACCATAACGAAATGCAGCAAAACGAAGCATTTTTCTCAAAATTTCCATATGCAAAATGATCCTTAGGAGTCGAAAATGAGTACCCATATGAAATCTGATCAAAACCGAGCTCAAATCGTGCGAAAATGGTGTTTTTTTTTATGGATGATTGAAATTGGGGGCATAATTGAAACTAACGTTTCACATTGGGGGCACAACTGACACAAATGAAACGTTAGGGGCATAACTGAAAATCACCTCAAACGTTAAGGGCACGAAAGGGTGTTTTGCCGTTTTTTAAAATATAAAATAAAGAAAAATTATTGTATTGTATTGTATTGTTCTATTATTTTTTAAAATGTAAAATAAAAATATTTATTTTTTTTTTCATTTTTAAAAGAATATTTTTGTAATTCACTTTTTTATCTTTAAATTTCAAAAGTGTAAATATATTTACTAATTTAGTTGGGTTTAGCGAGAGGGATTAGTGCCTCACAACGTGGTGTACCTAAATTTGAATTTCCGTTAAGAGAGGTGTCAAAATTTAGGATACTCATAGGGTTGCCTCTACCGGAAGATATCTATGGGAAACCGAAGAAAAAAAGAGAAAACTTATTATTTGGCCCCTGAGTTTACACATATCAATTAATCAGTTTTAGAATAATTGAAATATATGATTTGGTCCTTGAAATATTTCAATTATTAACTATCTGATCCTTGAATTTGAATTAATTTTATAATTTTTTATCCTTACATTTGTACTAAATTAATACTATTTAATCTCTGAATTTAAACTAATTTTATACTTTTTGGTCTGGAAATTTGTACTAAATTAATATTATATTTTGTCCTTAAATTTGAACTAATTTTATACATTTTTTTCTTTGAACTTGTACTAAATTTATACTATTTGATCCTAAATTTTTATTAAATTTATATTTTTTAATCCCTGAATTTGACCCAATGACCAAATCGTTGACAATTGCAAAAATTTAGAGACTAAGTAGTATATTATAATTCCTCTTCGAGGGAGTTGTAGAAGCAAGCTGTAGATGAATTCCGGTAGAAAGCCATAGGGGTGATATGCATAAACAATTTAGATTAGAGTTATTAATGAGTAAAAAGTTTAGTAGGAAAAGAGTAACTTACCTATTCACATGCTAATGTTAGAATATGCTAATGTTAGAATATTTATAAGTAAAGGGACCACCTGAGGCCTAACGGGCTATTGAAATTTCGAAATTGTATAGTAGACGTTAAGCCCAACGACCGAGTAACTAGCCCGAGATACTAGGAACTTAGGCCTCAGAGATCTCAGGAGTGTGAAGCCTGAGAGGTCATGGTCGTTATCTTGAGCATAGCGCTGACTAGGGACGGAGCTAGGGGGGCCAGTGGGGGCCATCGCCCCCCNCCCCCCCCCCCCCCCCCCCCAAATTTTTGCTAACATATATAAAATGTGACCATAATTAACTAAAGTGTAATTTTTAGCTTAGTGGAGATGATGTATTTGGCCCCCCCTACCGGCAATTCCTGGCTCCGTCCCTGGCGCTGACCAATTCAAAGTGGGGCGGCCAGCCTAGTATTGGGGTGATGCAAATGCGGGCTTGAAGCCCAAAATGAATATATCACTAATTTCTCCTCTAAATGGGAGTGGGGGTATAGAGACGTGGGCTGGAAGCCTAAAATGGATATATTAGGTCACAATTTTAGTTTCATATCTTTTTCTGTTACAGATTTGGTCTCATATTTTTTGGTCAATTGTAGAATTGGTCCTATCTTTAAATCGAGTGTAGAAGTGGTTCCATATCTTTGCAAAAGGATTTACTAACGATTGATTCTTTTGCAAAGATATGGAACTAATTATGCAACATTGCAACCTAACTAAAAGATGAGATAAACAAAATGATACGGGACGGGGACCTTTCACAAAAATATGGAACAAAAAATGCAACAAAAATATATACATGACTAAATTGAGAACTGAACAAAAGATATGAGACCAAATTTATACTTTAACCAATAAATAAATAAGATACTCACCTATCAAAATAATAATTAATTATAAGTTAGCGAGAATATTAATTTGTTTGTTGACGAATATCTTAATTACCAAAACAAAACATGTGGTATAATACTATAATGGAAAAAATTGTAATATTAGATATTATTGTGTGCTTTAGAATCTAATAATTAATATTAATATAAATATATAAAGGAGTTACTTTTGCTACACTATTGGGTCAACTCATAAATTTACCAAGTTTTAATTTTTCTCACGCCTAACACTTTGTTGCAAAATTTCATTATAGCAAGAATTACTCCAAATTATGTTCGTTTATTTATTTTACTTTTTTTTATAAGAATAATACTATCGGATAAATTTTGTGTTAGTTAATTATCTATTGATATAATTTAAGTTTTGATCATTTTAAAACAATTAACTAATGAATTTTTATTGCAATATATACTTTTGATATGAATCATTATAAATTAATTCTTTGTCTTTTCAAAAATTCTGATATTAATGTAAACATATATATTTTCGAAAATATTTCTTATGCATCTCTCATTATAATATGTATTTATGAGTATATTTAATTATTAAGGAAAGAAAATATTATGCTTTTCAATTACTCTCTTTCATTCCTTATTAACGAAATGATTTTTAGGAATTTGTTTACTAATTTATCTTCTATTTATCATTCAGAAAATATTCTGAAATACTGAAATGTTGCAAAATTTTGTTTTCTAAAGGTAGCTGAGGAATCTCCTAATTTCAACTTGATATAGCTTATCAATAACTCAGCAAATTGAATAGAAAATGCAATCCATGTTGATAATTTAATTAGCCATGATGCACGAACATATTTATTGGAGATCATCAAGAAGTAGCAGCTGATGAAATTATAATTAATGGATTCTTCTAAAAAATTACTGTGGTATAGATATTTGGGAATGTGATCCCAAGAAATAAGATTCTCAAAAATATAAAAAAAAAAGGG
>QANZ01044831.1:184944-196706 GCA_003254925.1 Chamaecrista fasciculata | reverse complement strand
AATTTACATTTAAAATATTCATAATACAAAAATTAATTCAACCATATTCAAATTATCTCAAGATCGTGAATAGTTTGAATTTAATTGAGTAATTTTTAATTTTATAATTCATAGTTAAAAAGAAATGTATTTTTGGACACATCCAACACGCATACCTATTAGACACCTCAAAAATTTTCTTTACAATTTTGTATTTTTGTATTTCTATTACATGTTAACAAATTAAAATTTATACTCAATCCTAACCAATTTCAAGATTATATCACTTTCCAAGTGCTGAAGTGCACCTTTAGCTTTTATGCTAATATAAGATAATAATTAGTCATCTTTATCTTATATATTATAACTATAACCAGTGGTATATATTTTTTTTGTTCTATGGTGTTATTCAATAATTTATTTGGTGGATGTTGCATATCAGAGCATGATGAAGACATTTAAAATTACATATTCTATCTTGTAAACATGATAATTAAAACCTTGATATGATAAAATACTAATATAGCTAAATAATTAAAAGCTAAAAATACTATTGTATATAAATTGAATAAATTTTAATATTTTCATCATCATGTCAACAATATAGAACCAAATTTATTCATCTTGTTTACCAAAAAAATAATTTATTCATCTTGCAATCTTACTGCACATATTGAGTGTCTTGATGGACAATAATATAGATAACATAAATCAAGAAATTGCAGGATAGTTATTAACCAAAAAATGTTGGCATATAATTAACATATGAATGTTTAGTTAAGTGGCAAACATTGCATATAATAACGGTGACCCCATTTGCTGACATAGATTACCACATTGCTTGTGTGTTTTGATACACTCCCATGACAAACAAATGATCTTAGTACTTACCAACAAATTAAACTCGAGTGCATTACACTTCAAAATATTAGGCAACCAAGATTTTTCTATTTTAGTGAGTTACCAAGATCCTTAATTTAATTATGAATTGCAGTGATCAGTATTCAATTTCTTTCATTTGTGAAAATATTTTTCATATGATTTTACAGAACTTCAGTCCAAATTCAAAAGAATGAGGGGACCTTGAGACTTTTGATTCAAAATTTTTACTCATAACAATAGAATTAAGACACCTATATTAATTGTCAAGTTCCAATCCTAGCTATTCAAATTTCAAATTAATATTTTGCTTATTTATAGTCATAATTAAGGAAAAAGACCTTTATAGATCTGTTTATACATAATCTTTTGGCAAAAAAAAAATTGACTTTATTTCATAATAACTTTGATTCCTCACTCTCTACCTTTCAAGATTAAACCAAAATCCTCATAGACATTATTTTGTTGAGTCACATGATTATAACTTTTTATCATTGGCTTTCTCTACATATATGTTATAGCATTGGCTTTCATAAGAATGTTAAATTAATGAATTTTCAGTAATTATTAAATTAGGTTAATGCCAAATTGTTGGAGTAGTTGAGATGATTGAACATGGACTTTTGTAGGGGTGTTCTGCTATTCGAGTTAACCCGCCAAACTCAACCCAACCCCTATGTTTGACTTAAGATAAAAAAAAAAAAAGAGTCTGCTTAAGAATTTTGAAACTGTGCCTCAACCCAACCCAACTTGCCAACCTACAACACTTATTATTATTTTTTTTTTTACTAAAACACTTCACATTATATATTGAGGCTTCACTTAGGATATAGATTTTAATGCAAATTAATATAGTTCACCCATGAACATAAGGTATTAGTTAAAAAAGTTAAAATCTAGCTTGTTGTGTTTCACACTAATTTCAACTACTTCAAATATAATAAGTATATGACTTTCATAAATTTGATTATAATAGGAAGTTTTTTAGAATAACTTTAGAAAGTAGGATTTATTATTATTATAATTTTAATTCAAAAGCATTGAAAAATAAAAAATTACTGAACAAAATATATTTTTGATAAAAAAATTATTTATAAATTGGAATGGGCTAACCAGCGAGCCCGCCCAACCCAATCCATAGTTTTTTGGTTTTGATTGAAATAATTTTTCTTCTAATAAACCCAACACAAACCAACCTATCATAAAAAAACACAATCCAACGTAACCAAAGCCACACTGTGAACACTCCTAGACTTTTGATAGCTTAAAAGGATCATGCATTTTTTCCAATTAAATGGAATATGCTAAAAGACATTCCCAACAATTAGTGTGAGTACACTATCATTCCAAATAGATATAACTTGTCACGACCCCCCTGGGGGAACGTGAACGGCACAGACATGGGCCTATACCACGCCGTAAGCCTACCCACAATCAATTAATATAAAAAGAAACATAACATGAACTTGATAATGCACAAGATACTTATACATATATACACATATTTAACCATACTCAAACATTCATACTATCATCATTCACATGCATATTTCTGTCAACCTATCAATTCATAGTATCATCAATCAATGTAAACACTATCTCAGAATATCAAATGGAAATACAATCTTATAAAATAATAAGACAACCCTGAATCCTCTCCCTAAATGCTAGTGGAGCTGACAGTCTAGAGTTAAATGCAACTTTACACCAGAAGACAAAGTACCCACGCGAAAAATGATGTGGGCTTCTGAATAGTTCCCTCTCGGAGCAGAAGTAGCAGCTTGTCCTAGACCTGTATCTGAAACTGTAAAAGAAAAGGGGTGAGTTGAAACTCAGTGAGCGACTATCCCATCCCAATTGTGGTGTAGGGAACCACAACGTAGGGAAATGGGTCACCAACAATATCCGAACCATGATGACAAACAAATCTTATACTAACGTTCGCTTATACATTAAAAATGACTACTCTCATAATTGTATCTAAGTAACTTTATTAATCTGATATAAATAATGATTTAAGTACATTGTCACTAGCAACAAAAGGGATTACACAATGAGACAAAGATTTAGTAACTTTAGAAGTGGAAACTCATTAAAGAAGTATTAATTTAGAAAGATTCCATAACATAAGGGATTTAAGTAAAGTCTATTTTTGAAGATTTGTTTGACAAAATAAAAGTTGAAATGAAGTGATAAAATTTATGTATTTATAAAGTAGATTTTTTGGAGTATCACAAGTCATGAAAACTTCTTTCAAAACTCCTTTCACGAATCAAAAGTTTGATAAGGAAGAGCATTTAAGCCGGTCAAAGACTAACATCTAAGAATTTCATGATTTGAAATACATGGCCTATTGAATGAAAGAATGAGTAATGGATGATTTGTAACTTATGTGAGACTATCATACCATCAAAATGTAGGTCTTACTTCAACATGCCTTGCGAAACATAAGGAGTTAAAGGTTTAGAGTAGTTACTACTCCATAAGGGTGGTTTAGTGGAAATTAATGATTTTCTTGGAAACACTAATTTAAAGTGAAAACTTATTTTGTTTATATGGAAAAGGGCTTGTAGAGATATGTAAATAAAAAAAAACTGTAGAAAAGTTGAATAAGAAAAGCATTCTAGTTATTAAAAAAAAAGTTTACTGGCCCGAAGAATTCCATGGTTAAAGCATACAAAGTCATCAAGAGAAAGAGTCATGAAGAATTCAATATTTGAGTAAAACCAATGTGCCATCAAAAATAGATCTTGGAAAAGTTGTTCGACAAAGGGTATTTTAGTGGGAATGTGACTTCCTTGAAAGTACTCATATAGAGAGAAAAGGGTAACTTAAATATAACATGAAATTCCCAACGATAATTATGCCCATAACGTTCACCCTTAAGATAAACAATAATACTATGCCAAATCCAGGGATGTCATTCTAACAATCAAAAATGACGAAAACAATCAATATCAACAACATTAATGTTCAACATCATGCAATCATGAATTCACAGCCATACAGGGTTTCAATACAATAGATATACCAAGTATCACAACACAGCTGGGCGTTACGTATCGTCGTCCCCAGCATACACATTTCCAGTTCCAATCCCCACCTAGGCGTTACGTATCGCCGTCCCTAGGGGGTTTTCTCACTTTCATATCCATATCCACTAGGCGTTACGTACCGTCGTCCCCAGGGATTTCTCATTTTCATATTCTCTTTCCTTTCCCACTTGGGCGTTACGTATCGCCGTCACCAAGGGGTTTCCCTTGTTCATCTTCACTCAAAGAAGCATACACAAACACAATATAGCCACAAACACAATTTAATTCAGCCAAATCAAAACATACCACACCATAATGATAAATGAAATTTATAGTCAAACAGAAACACAATCTAGCCCAGCCAAACCAAAACATGCCACACATTCAAATAAGAAATAAATGCTATAATCCAACACAAACACATGCACAATCAAATTCAATCAACCCAAAGCCTACAACACACTTGATTAAGTAATATGGCTCATCATCAGCACCACAACCAATATTTGGGCAAGAAAATGCATTCATATCCAGAGATCAACTAAATCCATCAAAACGATTCAATTTACAGACTTTAGGATCAAATACAGCAACACTTAGAATTTCTCAAGTCTAGACAATATGAACAAAAGAATAGTTTACATTCCACACATTACCAATTAGCAGACAAACCCTCAAGCGGGGCTGGGATAAGAAAGCCACTCACCTGATTCCAAAGGATAGATAACCGCATCTTTTAGCTTTCCGATCAACAATCAGTGTAGGCGAATCTATAAACACATTCACAAACAAGGACTCAATTACACAATTCTAGAATACACATTCAAATGACCCGAAGGCCCATCTTTTCTAAAAGCTAAAGACAGTCTTTCACAAGACACCCACTTTCTAACACTCATTCTAGCCCTTAGCCACACTCACCTAGGACCCTAGCACCTAACCAAAGGACCAACAAGAGACTTGGGTATAAATTTGGGAGCTTTAACAATGCTTTGAGTCCCGTAAGTTCAAGATAATTCCACAATCAAGTTTCAAGGCCAATGCCATAACCCAATCTCACAATTTGTTCACTTCCTTTCCTTTCAAGCTAAACTTACATATATTGATTCCAACATTTCAAATTCAAAATTATTGTTTCAAAACTCTCCATAATTCCAAAAGATTCAATTTAGTTAATCAAAACCATCAAAGTTATCAAATTCGCCCTTAGGGACCAAATTGAAACTTTAAATATTCATACACGATAACCAAATTTCAAAATATTCACTCTAAATTCAAAATTTTAAGAAAACATCCAAACTAAAGACTAAAATTCTAGCGTAGACATTATTTTTTTAGTCACATGATTATAACATTTTATCATTGGCTTTCTCTACATATATGTTATAGCATTGGCTTTCATAAGAATGTTAAATTAATGAATTTTCAGTAATTATTAAATTAGGTTAATGCCAAATTGTTGGAGTAGTTGACATAATTGATCATGGACTTTTGTAGGGGTGTTCTGCTATTCGAGTTAACCCGCCAAACTCAACCCAACCCCCATGTTTGAGTTTGTTTGGGTTGTTTGACTTGAGATAAAAAAAAAAGTGCCTACTTAAGAATTCTGAAACTGAGCCTCAACCCAACCCAACTCGCCAACCTACACCACTTATTATTTTTTTTTTTTTACTAAAACACTTCACATTGTATATTGAGGCTTCACTTAGGATATAGATTTTAATGCAAATTAATATAGTTCACCCATGAACATAAGGTATTAGTTAAAAAAGTTAAAATCTAGCTTGTTGTGTTTCACACTAATTTCAACTACTTCAAATATAATAAGTATATGACTTTCATAAATTTGATTATAATAGGAAGTTTTTTAGAATAACTTTAGAAAGTAGGATTTATTATTATTATAATTTCAATTCAAAAGCATTGAAAAATAAAAAATTACTCAACAAAATATATTTCTGACAAAAAAATTATTTATAAATTGGAATGGGCTAACCAGCGAGCCCGCCCAACCCAATCCATAGTTTTTTGGTTTAGATTGAAATAATTTTTCTTCTAATAAACCCAACACAAACCAACCTATCATAAAAAAACACAATCGAACCTAACCAAAACCACACTGTGAACACCCCTAGACTTTTGATAGCTTAAAAGAATCATGCATTTTTTCCAATTAAATGGCATATGCTAAAAGACATTCCCAACAATTAGTGTGAGTACACTATCATTCCAAATAGATATAACTGACGTACAATTTACAATATGAACATTGAGTCAACTAATAATCAAAATATACGATTTGGTTCCTTAAATATTTCATTTATCAACTATATGGTACTTAGAGATGATTTCGTCCTTGAATTTGAATTAATTATTATATTTTTTTATCATTGAATTTGAACTAATTTTATATTTTTTTCCTTGAATTTATACTAAATTAATACTATTTGGTCCATGAATTTGGACTAACTTTATACTTTTTGGTCTATAAATTTGTACTAAATTTATACTATTTGGTCTCTTAATTTATATTGAATTTATACTTTTTGGCCACTAAATTTGACCCAAGGACCAAATCGTTGACAATTGCGATAATTAAGGAACTGAGTAATATATTTTGATTGTTCATGGACTGATTAGATGACTTAGTGTAAAATCAAGGACCAAAAAATTTGTTTCCTCTCCTTTTTTTTTTTTTTGAAAAGTTTAACCTTATGACCTTACATATATTTAATCAATTATATATTTTGTAACCTTGTAACCTTATATATATTTTATTTTTCTAAATAATATATTTTGTTTTTATCTGTGGATATATATAATTGATTAAACATGTTAGTTATAGATTTATAAAATTTATTAAATATTTGATTAATCTAATAACTCTAGTAATACCATATATATATGTGTGTGTAATTTTAGTAACTTTAGCATATTTATATAATGTTAACCTTTGTCCAATAAAAATGATAAATGTTATAGCTAAGTATGTCGTTTAGAAATTAAAAATCCCAATTTAATAAGATAAAACTTATAAAATTGGTCATATAAGTTTTATAGGCAACTCTAAAAATTTAATCAAACTAAACTTAACTAAAAATAAGATTTCTCAAAATAAAATAAAGGTGGTATGTGGCATGTCTATGTATTCATAATATAGAGGTGAGATTATTTTTGCCTATGTTTGGCATGATATATTGAGTGGCAGTTAAGACTTGAAGGAAGATGAAGCAGTAGAGAAGTTGACATGTACCTTTACTTTTGCCATTTAGACATATATTTAACATAGGTTTAAATCTATATACTTATTGCAAAACAAAAACAAAAACATTAGACGTGACTATAAGCGCCCATTCGTAGTTAATGATTTTGTGTGAACCTCGCATGTAATATCGATGTGTCTTTCCTTTTTTTTTGGTATGTGTCTTTCCTTTTATTGACAAAAAAAATTATTATAATATTATTGTCAAGTAGAACTCGTAAAGCTCATAAAAAGGAAAAAAAAATGGAGCATAAGGCTTAAGGATTACAACGGTTCTACTTGAGGACAAAAAAAATATAATTTGATCTTTGCATATAAAAAATTTGAGCCATATGATTATAACTCTTTATTATTAGCTTTCTCTACGTATATTTTATAGCATTGGCTTACATAAGAATGTTAAATTAATGAATTTTTAGTAATTATTAAATTAGATTAATGCCAAATTGTTGGAGTAGTTGAGATGATTAGACATGGACTTTTGTAGGGGTGTTCAATGATTCAAGTTAATCCGCCACACTTAACCCAACCCACAAGTTTGAATTTGTTTGATTTTGGCTGATGGGTTGGTTTAGCTTGAGAAAAAAAAATGAGCCTGCAAGGGTTTGGGTTAGACTACAGGTTTGAGAATTCTGAATCCACTCAACCCAACCCAACCAGCCAACATACACCACTTATTATTATGATTATTATTTTTACTAAATTACCTCACATTATATATTGAGACTTCACTTAAGCTATAGATTTCAATGGAAATTGATATAGTTAAGCCATGAACATCTTAGTTAAAAATGTTTAATTCTAGCTTGTGTTTTACACCAATTTCAACTACTTCAAAATTCAAATATAAGTATATGGCTTTCATAAATTTGATTATAATAGGAATGTTTTAAGAATATTTTTTTAATAGTAGGAATTTTTTCATTAAAATTTCAATTCAAAAGCATTGACAAATAAAAAAAGTTCTTCAATAAAATATATTTTTGAAAAAAAAAATTATTCATAAATTGGAATGGGCTAACCCGCGAGTCTGCCCAACCTAAACCATTGTTTTTTGTTTTAGATTGAAATAATTTGTCTTCTAATTAACCCAACGCAAACCAACCCATCTTTAAAAAAAAAAATCAGTCCAACCCAACCCAAACCACACTATGAACACCCTTAGACTTTTGTTAGCTTAAAAGAATAGTGCATTTTTTATAATTAAATGGCATATGCTAAAAGACATTCCCAACAATCAGTGTGAGTACACTATCATTTCAAACAGTGATGGCTGACGTGCAACTTGCAATATGAACACTTATTTAACTAATCAGTCCCTGAATAATCAAAATCTACGATTTGGTTCCTGAAATGTTTCAATTATCAACTATGAGATACTTAGTGATGATTTGTTCCCTGAATTTGAAATAATTATATACTTTTTGGTCCTTGAATTTGAACTAATTTTATGTTTTTTTTAGTCCTTGAATTTGTACTAAATTAATACTATTTTCTCCATGAATTTGGACTAACTTTACACTTTTTGGTCTATGAATTTGTACTAAATTTATATTATTTGATCTTTGAATTTATATTGATATTGTACTTTTTTGTCCCTAAATTTGATTTAAGGACCAAATCGTTGACAATTGCAATAATTCAGGGAATGAGAAGTATATTTTGATTATTCATGGACTGATTAGTTGGTTTAGTGTAAATTCAAGGACCAAATCATTTGTTTTCTCTATTTATTTTTTAAAAGTTGAACTTTATGACCATCCTTTGTAATCAAGTTTTCATTTGTTGAAGCTAGATGCATCCGTGATGTTACATATATTTATTTTAAATAATATATTTTGTTTTCATCTGTTGGATATATAATTGATTAAACATGTTAGTTATAAATTTATAAAATTTATTAAATATTTGATTAATCTAATAATTCTAGTAATAGCATATATATATATATATAATTTTAGTAACTTCAGCATATTTATTTAATGTTAACCTTTCACCAATAAAAAGGACAAATTTTATAGCTAAATAGGTAGTATAGAAATTCAAAAAATTTCAATTTAATAAGATAAAACTTATCAAATTGGCCATAAGATACGTTTTATGGGCAACTCTAACAACAACAACAACAACAAACAAAGCCTTATCCCACTAGGTGGGGTCGGCTATATGAATCAACTGACGCCAACGTGTTCTATCCTTGCACATGTCAACCGTAAGGTTATTGATAGCTAAATCTTTTCGGATAGTTTCTTGGATAGTTTTCTTTGGTCTTCCCCTTCCCCGGATTATAGGATTCTCTACCAATTGATCAACTCTGCGTACCGGGGCCTCTAGAGGTCTTCTTTGCACATGCCCAAACCACCTAAGGCGTGTTTCGACCAATTTCTCAATGATAGGCGCCACACCAACCTCCTCTCTGATGACTTCATTTCTAATCTTATCCATAATAGTGTGACCACACATCCAACGAAGCATTCTCATCTCAGTCACGTTGAATTTTTGCTCATGTTGCCCTTTTATTGCCCAACATTCAGTACCATACAATAGAGCAGGTCTTATTGCCGTGCGGTAAAATTTTCCTTTTAGTTTAAGCGGCACTTTTTTATCACAGATAACCCCTGAGGCCTTTCTCCACTTCATCCACCCTGCCTGAATCCTGTGATTAACATCCTCTTCTATTTCCCCCTTGCTTTGCAAAATCGTTCCCAAATACCTAAAGCTTGTAACTTCTTGTAATTGATGATCACCGAGTTTCACAATATCTGTAGTATCCCCTTCTTTGCCACTGAACTTACACGCCATAAACTCTGTCTTACTTCTAACAATTTAATCTAATTGAACTTGCTGATATTACTTCATTATTGCTGTTAAAATATGAAGTAGATGAAGCAGTAGAGGAGTTGACATGTACCTTTTTTTTTTTTTGCTATTTAGTCATATGTTAATAACTAAGGGTATCTTTGTAAAATTGTTCAAAGTATGAGGTTTGAGTTACAAAAAATACAATTATAGGGAGTGAGTTACAAATTTAGTTAAACTTTATGGACCAAAGTATTCGTTTAACCAAAAAAAAGAGGTTAGGATTACGTAATTGTATTATGATCATAATAAGCTATTTTTTATTTATCTAATTTAAAGATGATGTGTGTGCCATTCTAAAGACCAATTATTTTTATTATTACACACATATAATAATAAGCTATTTTTTATTTATCTAATTTAAAGCTATTTTTTATTATTTTTAAAAAAATTTCGACATTAATGCGTGAATACGTTTCTGAAAGTCCATAGAAAAAACTACCATGTTTAAATCATCTACACGTCATTTTAGTATTTGAAGATCTCTTGATGTAAAATATAAAATATGCTGATTTCAACGTGTATAACAAAGGTCAAATTCTAATTATTTGCGGTTGCTTGATGGACAATTGTTTTAGAAGACAATAAATGCACACTAAAACACATTAATATTCCTTATATAGAGAATTGCCTATGAAAGTATGAATTCAATTATTCATCTCTCAGTTGGTGGTTGGAGCTCATTTCATTTCTAATTTATTGGCTTTCAACGTGAGCATCAAAAGTCAAAGTTTACTTATTTCTTATTTCATGATAGAAATTTGTGTTAGAAGCCAATAAATGCACATTAAAAGTACCTTCCGTATATAGATTTGCGACTAATATAGAAAAATCGCATTAGTCATAAATTAAAAATGATATTAGCATAATTAGTGATGTTATTAAGTAAAGCGTAGAACCACATATCAAGGACTGGACAATCATCAATTAACAACGAAAGACAGCATGAATCAATCAATATGAAATTACCATATTAAAATATGAATACATATTTGGTAAGCATCTCAATTAAAATAGAAACAACGCTTATTATTTATTGAAATTCCTCATATCATAATATGAGGGGTGTCAATTACAAAACCGAATCCATGGAAAATTATGCTAAAAAAATGTTGTATTAACCTTAAATTAATGTGCACATGACATTTCGCTGAATTTAAAATTAATACCAACCGAAGGATTTAGAATGTGGTTGGAAAGATAAACAAAAACATTAATGAAAATAAACACAAACATTAATATTCTTTCCACATAGAGATTTCAAGCATAGTGATTTAGGTTTTTGCCACATGACGTACAATGGAGTGAAGGATTGGAACTATGACAGTAGATGTACTTAACTTTTTATTCTCAATGACTTATTGATTACAAGAATAAGCAAACACATTTAAGTAGTGGCAATAATATTAACAATAGAGAAGGATACAATTTTATTGTCTCCACTGCTTTGGAAGGGCTAAGGCGAGCGCTTGAAATCCTTCAGCAAAAGGGCATCCAGGACATCACAATCTACACTCCCAAGCCACTTTTCAGCAGAGATCAACCAGTAGCTTCCAACTATGGTCAGGAAATTCTAATGATAGACATCATGAACATGGCGAACTCGAGAGACAACAGATGGCAAATGCTGGAGTATCCCCAGAGGATCAACCTCCCAATCATGTTCCCATCAATTACTGATTTTATTTATGGTTTTTTCTGTTTTTTGTAATCTTAGGCCTTGTCCCATGAATCAAAAAAAAAAAAAA